>JAZGLO010000915.1:0-18643 GCA_036873155.1 Biomphalaria sudanica | reverse complement strand
GCATACAAAATATTCAAAACATGTTAAACATCCGAAACATGTCAATATACGAAACATCCGAAACATGTCAAACACCCAAAATATGTCAAACATACGAAACATCCGAAACATGTCAAACATCCGAAACATGTTAAACAGCCTAAACATGTCAAACATATGAGACATCCGAAACATGTCAAACACTTGTAACATGTTAAACATACGAAACAGCCGAAACATGTCAAACACTCTAGACATGTCAAACATACGAAACATCCGAAACATGTCAAAAATACGAAACATCTGAAACATGTCAAACACCCGAAACATGTCAAACATACGAAACATCCGAAACTAGTGAAACACCCAAAACATGTCAAACACCCGAAACATGTCAAACATACGAAACATGTCAAACAAACGAAACATCCGAAACATGTCAAACACCCAAAACATGTCAAACATACGAAACATCTGAAACATGTCAAAACCCGAAACATGTCAAACATACGAAACTTCCGAAACATGTCAAACATACGAAACATACAAAACATGTCAAACACCTGAAACATGTCATACATACGAAACATCCGAAACATGTGAAACACCCAAAACATGTCAAACATACGAAACATTCAAAACATGTGAAACACCCGAAACATGTCTAACATACGAAACATTCTAAACATGTCAAACACCCGAAACATGTCAAACATACGAAACATCCGAAACATGTCAAACATACGAAACATCCGAAACATGTCAAACACCCGAAACATGTCAAACATACGAAACATCCAAAAATTGTTAAACATAAGAAACATCCGAAACATAACAAACACCCGAAACATGTCAAACATACGAAACATTCGAAATATGTCAATTTTCCAAAACATGTCAAACATACGAAACATTTTAAACATAACAAACACCCGAAACATGTTAAACATACGAAACATCCGAAAAATGTCAAGCACCCGAAACATGTCAAACATACAAAACATTCGAAACATGTCAAACATCCGAAACATGTCAATATACGAAACATTCGAAACATGTCAAACACCCGAAATATGTCAAATATACGAAACATCCGAAACATGTCAAACATCCAAAACATGTTAAACAGCCTAAACATGTCAAACATATTAGACATCCGAAACATGTTAAACACCTGAAACATGTCAAACACCCGAAACATGTCAAACATACGAAACATCCGAAACATGTCAAACACTCTAAACATGTCAAACATACGAAACATCCGAAACATGTCAAAAATACGAAACATCTGAAACATGTCAAACACCCGAAACATGTCAAACATACGAAACATCCGAAACATGACAAACATACGAAACATCTGAAACATGTCAAACACCCAAAACATGTCAAACATACGAATCATTTGAAACATGTCAAACACCCGAAACATGTCAAACATACAAAACATCTGAATTATGTAAAACACCGGAAACATGTCAAACATACGAAACATCCGAAACACGTAAAATACTTAAAACATGTCCAACATACGAATTATTCAAAACATGTCAAACACCCGAAACATGTCAAACATACGAAACATTCGAAACATGTCAAACACCCGAAACATGTCAAACATACGAAACATCCGAAACTAGTCAAACACCCAAAACATTTCAAACACCCGAAACATGGCAAATAGACGAAAATGTCAAACATACGAAACATGTCAAACACTCGAAACATGTCAAACATACGAAACATCCGAAACATGTCAAACACCCGAAACATGTCAAACATACGAGACATCTGAAACATGTCAAACACCCGAAATATGTCAAACATACGAAACATCCGAAACATGTCAAACATACGAAACATGTCAAACACCTGAAACATGTCAAACATACGAAACATCCGAAACATGTCAAACACCCAAAACATGTCAAACATGCGAAACATCCGAAACATGTCAAACACTCTAAACATGTCAAACATACGAAACATCCGAAACATGTCAAACATACGAAACATCTGAAACATGTCAAACACACGAAACATGTCAAACATACGAAACATTCGAAACATGTCAAACATACGAAACATCTGAAACATGTCAAACATCCGAAACATGTCAAACATACGAAACATCCGAAAAATGTCAAAAACCCGAAAAATGTCAAACATACGAAACATCCGAAACATAACAAACACCCGAAACATGTCAAACATACGAAACATCCGAAAAATGTCAATTTTCCAAAACATGTCAAACATACGAAACATTTGAAACATAACAAACACCAGAAAAATGTCAAACATACAAAACATCTGAAAAATGTCAAGCACCCGAAACATATCAAGCAAACAAAATATTCGAAACATGTTAAACATCCGAAACATGTCAATATACGAAACATCCGAAACATGTCAAACACCCAAAATATGTCAAACATACGAAACATATCAAGCATACAAAATATTCGAAACATGTTAAACATCCGAAACATGTCAATATACGAAACATCCGAAACATGTCAAACACCCAAAATATGTCAAACATACGAAACATCCGAAACATGTCAAACATCCGAAACATGTTAAACAGCCTAAACATGTCAAACATATGAGACATCCGAAACATGTCAAACACTTGTAACATGTTAAACATACGAAACATCCGAAACATGTCAAACACTCTAGACATGTCAAACATACGAAACATCCGAAACAAGTCAAAAATACGAAACATCTGAAACATGTCAAACACCCGAAACACGTCAAACATACGAAACATCCGAAACTAGTGAAACACCCAAAACATGTCAAACACCCGAAACATGTCAAACATACGAAACATGTCAAACAAACGAAACATCCGAAACATGTCAAACACCCAAAACATGTCAAACATACGAAACATATCAAGCATACAAAATATTCGAAACATGTTAAACATCCGAAACATGTCAATATACGAAACATCCGAAACATGTCAAACACCCAAAATATGTCAAACATACGAAACATCCGAAACATGTCAAACATCCGAAACATGTTAAACAGCCTAAACATGTCAAACATATGAGACATCCGAAACATGTCAAACACTTGTAACATGTTAAACATGTCCAACATACGAATTATTCAAAACATGTCAAACACCCGAAACATGTCAAACATACGAAACATTCGAAACATGTCAAACACCCGAAACATGTCAAACATACGAAACATCCGAAACTAGTCAAACACCCAAAACATTTCAAACACCCGAAACATGGCAAATAGACGAAAATGTCAAACATACGAAACATGTCAAACACTCGAAACATGTCAAACATACGAAACATCCGAAACATGTCAAACACCCGAAACATGTCAAACATACGAGACATCTGAAACATGTCAAACACCCGAAATATGTCAAACATACGAAACATCCGAAACATGTCAAACATACGAAACATGTCAAACACCTGAAACATGTCAAACATACGAAACATCCGAAACATGTCAAACACCCAAAACATGTCAAACATGCGAAACATCCGAAACATGTCAAACATACGAAACATCTGAAACATGTCAAACACCCGAAACATGTCAAACATACGAAACATTCGAAACATGTCAAACATACGAAACATCTGAAACATGTCAAACATCCGAAACATGTCAAACATACGAAACATCCGAAACATGTCAAAAACCCGAAAAATGTCAAACATACGAAACATCCGAAACATAACAAACACCCGAAACATGTCAAACATACGAAACATCCGAAAAATGTCAATTTTCCAAAACATGTCAAACATACGAAACATTTGAAACATAACAAACACCAGAAACATGTCAAACATACAAAACATCTGAAAAATGTCAAGCACCCGAAACATATCAAGCATACAAAATATTCGAAACATGTTAAACATCCGAAACATGTCAATATACGAAACATCCGAAACATGTCAAACACCCAAAATATGTCAAACATACGAAACATCCGAAACATGTCAAACATCCGAAACATGTTAAACAGCCTAAACATGTCAAACATATGAGACATCCGAAACATGTCAAACACTTGTAACATGTTAAACATACGAAACATCCGAAACATGTCAAACACTCTAGACATGTCAAACATACGAAACATCCGAAACATGTCAAAAATACGAAACATCTGAAACATGTCAAACACCCGAAACATGTCAAACATACGAAACATCCGAAACTAGTGAAACACCCAAAACATGTCAAACACCCGAAACATGTCAAACATACGAAACATGTCAAACAAACGAAACATCCGAAACATGTCAAACACCCAAAACATGTCAAACATACGAAACATCTGAAACATGTCAAAACCCGAAACATGTCAAACATACGAGACTTCCGAAACATGTCAAACATACGAAACATACAAAACATGTCAAACAACTGAAACATGTCATACATACGAAACATCCGAAACATGTGAAACACCCAAAACATGTCAAACATACGAAACATTCAAAACATGTGAAACACCCGAAACATGTCTAACATACGAAACATTCTAAACATGTCAAACACCCGAAACATGTCAAACATACGAAACATCCGAAACATGTCAAACATACGAAACATCCGAAACATGTCAAACACCCGAAACATGTCAAACATACGAAACATCCAAAAATTGTTAAACATAAGAAACATCCGAAACATAACAAACACCCGAAACATGTCAAACATACGAAACATTCGAAATATGTCAATTTTCCAAAACATGTCAAACATACGAAACATTTTAAACATAACAAACACCCGAAACATGTTAAACATACGAAACATCCGAAAAATGTCAAGCACCCGAAACATGTCAAACATACAAAACATTCGAAACATGTCAAACATCCGAAACATGTCAATATACGAAACATTCGAAACATGTCAAACACCCGAAATATGTCAAATATACGAAACATCCGAAACATGTCAAACATCCAAAACATGTTAAACAGCCTAAACATGTCAAACATATTAGACATCCGAAACATGTTAAACACCTGAAACATGTCAAACACCCGAAACATGTCAAACATACGAAACATCCGAAACATGTCAAACACTCTAAACATGTCAAACATACGAAACATCCGAAACATGTCAAAAATACGAAACATCTGAAACATGTCAAACACCCGAAACATGTCAAACATACGAAACATCCGAAACATGACAAACATACGAAACATCTGAAACATGTCAAACACCCAAAACATGTCAAACATACGAATCATTTGAAACATCTCAAACACCCGAAACATGTCAAACATACAAAACATCTGAATTATGTCAAACACCGGAAACATGTCAAACATACGAAACATCCGAAACACGTAAAATACTTAAAACATGTCCAACATACGAATTATTCAAAACATGTCAAACACCCGAAACATGTCAAACATACGAAACATTCGAAACATGTCAAACACCCGAAACATGTCAAACATACGAAACATCCGAAACTAGTCAAACACCCAAAACATGTCAAACACCCGAAACATGTCAAACATACGAGACATCTGAAACATGTCAAACACCCGAAATATGTCAAACATACGAAACATCCGAAACATGTCAAACATACGAAACATGTCAAACACCTGAAACATGTCAAACATACGAAACATCCGAAACATGTCAAACACCCAAAACATGTCAAACATGCGAAACATCCGAAACATGTCAAACACTCTAAACATGTCAAACATACGAAACATCCGAAACATGTCAAACATACGAAACATCTGAAACATGTCAAACACACGAAACATGTCAAACATACGAAACATTCGAAACATGTCAAACATACGAAACATCTGAAACATGTCAAACATCCGAAACATGTCAAACATACGAAACATCCGAAACATGTCAAAAACCCGAAAAATGTCAAACATACGAAACATCCGAAACATAACAAACACCCGAAACATGTCAAACATACGAAACATCCGAAAAATGTCAATTTTCCAAAACATGTCAAACATACGAAACATTTGAAACATAACAAACACCAGAAAAATGTCAAACATACAAAACATCTGAAAAATGTCAAGCACCCGAAACATATCAAGCATACAAAATATTCGAAACATGTTAAACATCCGAAACATGTCAATATACGAAACATCCGAAACATGTCAAACACCCAAAATATGTCAAACATACGAAACATATCAAGCATACAAAATATTCGAAACATGTTAAACATCCGAAACATGTCAATATACGAAACATCCGAAACATGTCAAACACCCAAAATATGTCAAACATACGAAACATCCGAAACATGTCAAACATCCGAAACATGTTAAACAGCCTAAACATGTCAAACATATGAGACATCCGAAACATGTCAAACACTTGTAACATGTTAAACATACGAAACATCCGAAACATGTCAAACACTCTAGACATGTCAAACATACGAAACATCCGAAACATGTCAAAAATACGAAACATCTGAAACATGTCAAACACCCGAAACACGTCAAACATACGAAACATCCGAAACTAGTGAAACACCCAAAACATGTCAAACACCCGAAACATGTCAAACATACGAAACATGTCAAACAAACGAAACATCCGAAACATGTCAAACACCCAAAACATGTCAAACATACGAAACATATCAAGCATACAAAATATTCGAAACATGTTAAACATCCGAAACATGTCAATATACGAAACATCCGAAACATGTCAAACACCCAAAATATGTCAAACATACGAAACATCCGAAACATGTCAAACATCCGAAACATGTTAAACAGCCTAAACATGTCAAACATATGAGACATCCGAAACATGTCAAACAATTGTAACATGTTAAACATACGAAACATCCGAAACATGTCAAAAACCCGAAACATGTCAAACATACAAAACATCTGAATTATGTCAAACACCGGAAACATGTCAAACATACGAAACATCCGAAACACGTAAAATACTTAAAACATGTCCAACATACGAATTATTCAAAACATGTCAAACACCCGAAACATGTCAAACATACGAAACATTCGAAACATGTCAAACACCCGAAACATGTCAAACATACGAAACATCCGAAACTAGTCAAACACCCAAAACATTTCAAACACCCGAAACATGGCAAATAGACGAAAATGTCAAACATACGAAACATGTCAAACACTCGAAACATGTCAAACATACGAAACATCCGAAACATGTCAAACACCCGAAACATGTCAAACATACGAGACATCTGAAACATGTCAAACACCCGAAATATGTCAAACATACGAAACATCCGAAACATGTCAAACATACGAAACATGTCAAACACCTGAAACATGTCAAACATACGAAACATCCGAAACATGTCAAACACCCAAAACATGTCAAACATGCGAAACATCCGAAACATGTCAAACACTCTAAACATGTCAAACATACGAAACATCCGAAACATGTCAAACATACGAAACATCTGAAACATGTCAAACACACGAAACATGTCAAACATACGAAACATTCGAAACATGTCAAACATACGAAACATCTGAAACATGTCAAACATCCGAAACATGTCAAACATACGAAACATCCGAAACATGTCAAAAACCCGAAAAATGTCAAACATACGAAACATCCGAAACATAACAAACACCCGAAACATGTCAAACATACGAAACATCCGAAACATGTCAAACATCCGAAACATGTTAAACAGCCTAAACATGTCAAACATATGAGACATCCGAAACATGTCAAACACTTGTAACATGTTAAACATACGAAACATCCGAAACATGTCAAACACTCTAGACATGTCAAACATACGAAACATCCGAAACATGTCAAAAATACGAAACATCTGAAACATGTCAAACACCCGAAACACGTCAAACATACGAAACATCCGAAACTAGTGAAACACCCAAAACATGTCAAACACCCGAAACATGTCAAACATACGAAACATGTCAAACAAACGAAACATCCGAAACATGTCAAACACCCAAAACATGTCAAACATACGAAACATATCAAGCATACAAAATATTCGAAACATGTTAAACATCCGAAACATGTCAATATACGAAACATCCGAAACATGTCAAACACCCAAAATATGTCAAACATACGAAACATCCGAAACATGTCAAACATCCGAAACATGTTAAACAGCCTAAACATGTCAAACATATGAGACATCCGAAACATGTCAAACAATTGTAACATGTTAAACATACGAAACATCCGAAACATGTCAAAAACCCGAAACATGTCAAACATACAAAACATCTGAATTATGTCAAACACCGGAAACATGTCAAACATACGAAACATCCGAAACACGTAAAATACTTAAAACATGTCCAACATACGAATTATTCAAAACATGTCAAACACCCGAAACATGTCAAACATACGAAACATTCGAAACATGTCAAACACCCGAAACATGTCAAACATACGAAACATCCGAAACTAGTCAAACACCCAAAACATTTCAAACACCCGAAACATGGCAAATAGACGAAAATGTCAAACATACGAAACATGTCAAACACTCGAAACATGTCAAACATACGAAACATCCGAAACATGTCAAACACCCGAAACATGTCAAACATACGAGACATCTGAAACATGTCAAACACCCGAAATATGTCAAACATACGAAACATCCGAAACATGTCAAACATACGAAACATGTCAAACACCTGAAACATGTCAAACATACGAAACATCCGAAACATGTCAAACACCCAAAACATGTCAAACATGCGAAACATCCGAAACATGTCAAACACTCTAAACATGTCAAACATACGAAACATCCGAAACATGTCAAACATACGAAACATCTGAAACATGTCAAACACACGAAACATGTCAAACATACGAAACATTCGAAACATGTCAAACATACGAAACATCTGAAACATGTCAAACATCCGAAACATGTCAAACATACGAAACATCCGAAACATGTCAAAAACCCGAAAAATGTCAAACATACGAAACATCCGAAACATAACAAACACCCGAAACATGTCAAACATACGAAACATCCGAAAAATGTCAATTTTCCAAAACATGTCAAACATACGAAACATTTGAAACATAACAAACACCAGAAAAATGTCAAACATACAAAACATCTGAAAAATGTCAAGCACCCGAAACATATCAAGCATACAAAATATTCGAAACATGTTAAACATCCGAAACATGTCAATATACGAAACATCCGAAACATGTCAAACACCCAAAATATGTCAAACATACGAAACATATCAAGCATACAAAATATTCGAAACATGTTAAACATCCGAAACATGTCAATATACGAAACATCCGAAACATGTCAAACACCCAAAATATGTCAAACATACGAAACATCCGAAACATGTCAAACATCCGAAACATGTTAAACAGCCTAAACATGTCAAACATATGAGACATCCGAAACATGTCAAACACTTGTAACATGTTAAACATACGAAACATCCGAAACATGTCAAACACTCTAGACATGTCAAACATACGAAACATCCGAAACATGTCAAAAATACGAAACATCTGAAACATGTCAAACACCCGAAACACGTCAAACATACGAAACATCCGAAACTAGTGAAACACCCAAAACATGTCAAACACCCGAAACATGTCAAACATACGAAACATGTCAAACAAACGAAACATCCGAAACATGTCAAACACCCAAAACATGTCAAACATACGAAACATCTGAAACATGTCAAAAACCCGAAACATGTCAAACATACGAAACATCCGAAACATGTCAAACATACGAAACATACAAAACATGTCAAACACCTGAAACATGTCATACATACGAAACATCCGAAACATGTGAAAAACCCAAAACATGTCAAACATACGAAACATTCAAAACATGTGAAACACCCGAAACATGTCTAACATACGAAACATTCTAAACATGTCAAACACCCGAAACATGTCAAACATACGAAACATTCGAAACATGTCAAATACCCCAAACATGTCAAACATCCGAAACATCCCAAACATACGAGACATCTGAAACATGTCAAACACCCGAAATATGTCAAACATACGAAACATCCGAAACATGTCAAACATACGAAACATGTCAAACACCTGAAACATGTCAAACATACGAAACATCCGAAACATGTCAAACACCCAAAACATGTCAAACATGCGAAACATCCGAAACATGTCAAACACTCTAAACATGTCAAACATACGAAACATCTGAAACATGTCAAACACCCGAAACATGTCAAACATACGAAAGATCCGAAACATGTCAAACATACGAAACATCTGAAACATGTCAAACATCCGAAACATGTCAAACATACGAAACATCCGAAACATGTCAAAAACCCGAAAAATGTCAAACATACAAAACATTCGAAACATGTCAAACATCCGAAACATGTCAATATACGAAACATTCGAAACATGTCAAACACCCGAAATATGTCAAATATACGAAACATCCGAAACATCAAACATCCACAACATGTTAAACAGCCTAAACATGTCAAACATATTAGACATCCGAAACATGTTAAACACCTGAAACATGTCAAACACCCGAAACATGTCAAACATACGAAACATCCGAAACATGTCAAACACTCTAAACATGTCAAACATACGAAACATCCGAAACATGTCAAAAATACGAAACATCTGAAACATGTCAAACACCCGAAACATGTCAAACATACGAAACATCCGAAACATGACAAACATACGAAACATCTGAAACATGTCAAACACCCAAAACATGTCAAACATACGAATCATTTGAAACATGTCAAACACCCGAAACATGTCAAACATACAAAACATCTGAATTATGTCAAACACCGGAAACATGTCAAACATACGAAACATCCGAAACACGTGAAATACTTAAAACATGTCCAACATACGAATTATTCAAAACATGTCAAACACCCGAAACATGTCAAACATACGAAACATTCGAAACATGTCAAACACCCGAAACATGTCAAACATACGAAACATCCGAAACTAGTCAAACACCCAAAACATTTCAAACACCCGAAACATGGCAAATAGACGAAAATGTCAAACATACGAAACATGTCAAACACTCGAAACATGTCAAACATACGAAACATCCGAAACATGTCAAACACCCGAAACATGTCAAACATACGAGACATCCGAAACATGTCAAACATACGAAACATCTGAAACATGTCAAACACCCGAAACATGTCAAACATACGAAACATTCGAAACATGTCAAACATACGAAACATCTGAAACATGTCAAACATCCGAAACATGTCAAACATACGAAACATCCGAAACATGTCAAAAACCCGAAAAATGTCAAACATACGAAACATCCGAAACATAACAAACACCCGAAACTTGTCAAACATACGAAACATCCGAAAAATGTCAATTTTCCAAAACATGTCAAACATACGAAACATTTGAAACATAACAAACACCAGAAACATGTCAAACATACAAAACATCTGAAAAATTTTAAGCACCCGAAACATATCAAGCATACAAAATATTCGAAACATGTTAAACATCCGAAACATGTCAATATACGAAACATCCGAAACATGTCAAACACCCAAAATATGTCAAACATACGAAACATATCAAGCATACAAAATATTCAAAACATGTTAAACATCCGAAACATGTCAATATACGAAACATCCGAAACATGTCAAACACCCAAAATATGTCAAACATACGAAACATCCGAAACATGTCAAACATCCGAAACATGTTAAACAGCCTAAACATGTCAAACATATGAGACATCCGAAACATGTCAAACACTTGTAACATGTTAAACATACGAAACATCCGAAACATGTCAAACACTCTAGACATGTCAAACATACGAAACATCCGAAACATGTCAAAAATACGAAACATCTGAAACCATGTCAAACACCCGAAACATGTCAAACATACGAAACATCCGAAACTAGTGAAACACCCAAAACATGTCAAACACCCGAAACATGTCAAACATACGAAACATGTCAAACAAACGAAACATCCGAAACATGTCAAACACCCAAAACATGTCAAACATACGAAACATCTGAAACATGTCAAAAACCCGAAACATGTCAAACATACGAAACTTCCGAAACATGTCAAACATACGAAACATACAAAACATGTCAAACACCTGAAACATGTCATACATACGAAACATCCGAAACATGTGAAACACCCAAAACATGTCAAACATACGAAACATTCAAAACATGTGAAACACCCGAAACATGTCTAACATACGAAACATTCTAAACATGTCAAACACCCGAAACATGTCAAACATACGAAACATCCGAAACATGTCAAACATACGAAACATCCGAAACATGTCAAACACCCGAAACATGTCAAACATACGAAACATCCAAAAATTGTTAAACATAAGAAACATCCGAAACATAACAAACACCCGAAACATGTCAAACATACAAAACATTCGAAATATGTCAATTTTCCAAAACATGTCAAACATACGAAACATTTTAAACATAACAAACACCCGAAACATGTTAAACATACGAAACATCCGAAAAATGTCAAGCACCCGAAACATGTCAAACATACAAAACATTCGAAACATGTCAAACATCCGAAACATGTCAATATACGAAACATTCGAAACATGTCAAACACCCGAAATATGTCAAATATACGAAACATCCGAAACATGTCAAACATCCAAAACATGTTAAACAGCCTAAACATGTCAAACATATTAGACATCCGAAACATGTTAAACACCTGAAACATGTCAAAAACCCGAAACATGTCAAACATACGAAACATCCGAAACATGTCAAACACTCTAAACATGTCAAACATACGAAACATCCGAAACATGTCAAAAATACGAAACATCTGAAACATGTCAAACACCCGAAACATGTCAAACATACGAAACATCCGAAACATGACAAACATACGAAACATCTGAAACATGTCAAACACCCGAAACATGTCAAACATACAAAACATCTGAATTATGTCAAACACCGGAAACATGTCAAACATACGAAACATCCGAAACACGTAAAATACTTAAAACATGTCCAACATACGAATTATTCAAAACATGTCAAACACCCGAAACATGTCAAACATACGAAACATTCGAAACATGTCAAACACCCGAAACATGTCAAACATACGAAACATCCGAAACTAGTCAAACACCCAAAACATTTCAAACACCCGAAACATGGCAAATAGACGAAAATGTCAAACATACGAAACATGTCAAACACTCGAAACATGTCAAACACCTGAAACATGTCAAACATACGAAACATCCGAAACATGTCAAACACCCAAAACATGTCAAACATGCGAAACATCCGAAACATGTCAAACACTCTAAACATGTCAAACATACGAAACATCCGAAACATGTCAAACATACGAAACATCTGAAACATGTCAAACACCCGAAACATGTCAAACATACGAAACATTCGAAACATGTCAAACATATGAAACATCTGAAACATGTCAAACATTCGAAACATGTCAAACATACGAAACATCCGAAACATGTCAAAAACCCGAAAAATGTCAAACATACGAAACATCCGAAACATAACAAACACCCGAAACATGTCAAACATACGAAACATCCGAAAAATGTCAATTTTCCAAAACATGTCAAACATACGAAACATTTGAAACATAACAAACACCAGAAAAATGTCAAACATACAAAACATCTGAAAAATGTCAAGCACCCGAAACATATCAAGCATACAAAATATTCGAAACATGTTAAAACATCCGAAACATGTCAATATACGAAACATCCGAAACATGTCAAACACCCAAAATATGTCAAACATACGAAACATATCAAGCATACAAAATATTCGAAACATGTTAAACATCCGAAACATGTCAATATACGAAACATCCGAAACATGTCAAACACCCAAAATATGTCAAACATACGAAACATCCGAAACATGTCAAACATCCGAAACATGTTAAACAGCCTAAACATGTCAAACATATGAGACATCCGAAACATGTCAAACACTTGTAACATGTTAAACATACGAAACATCCGAAACATGTCAAACACTCTAGACATGTCAAACATACGAAACATCCGAAACATGTCAAAAATACGAAACATCTGAAACATGTCAAACATACGAAACATGTCAAACAAACGAAACATCCGAAACATGTCAAACACCCAAAACATGTCAAACATACGAAACATCTGAAACATGTCAAACATACGAAACATACAAAACATGTCAAACACCTGAAACATGTCATACATACGAAACATCCGAAACATGTGAAAAACCCAAAACATGTCAAACATACGAAACATTCAAAACATGTGAAACACCCGAAACATGTCTAACATACGAAACATTCTAAACATGTCAAACACCCGAAACATGTCAAACATACGAAACATTCGAAACATGTCAAATACCCCAAACATGTCAAACATCCGAAACATCCCAAACATACGAGACATCTGAAACATGTCAAACACCCGAAATATGTCAAACATACGAAACATCCGAAACATGTCAAACATACGAAACATGTCAAACACCTGAAACATGTCAAACATACGAAACATCCGAAACATGTCAAACACCCAAAACATGTCAAACATGCGAAACATCCGAAACATGTCAAACACTCTAAACATGTCAAACATACGAAACATCTGAAACATGTCAAACACCCGAAACATGTCAAACATACGAAACATCCGAAACATGTCAAACATACGAAACATCTGAAACATGTCAAACATCCGAAACATGTCAAACATACGAAACATCCGAAACATGTCAAAAACCCGAAAAATGTCAAACATACGAAACATCCGAAACATAACAAACACCCGAAACATGTCAAACATACGAAACATCCGAAAAATGTCAATTTTCCAAAACATGTCAAACATACGAAACATTTAAAACATAACAAACACCAGAAACATGTCAAACATTCGAAACATCCGAAACATGTCAAACACCCTAAACATGTCAAACATACGAAACATCTGAAACATGTCGAACATACGAAATATACAAAACATGTCAAACACCTGAAACATGTCATACATACGAAACATCCAAAACATGTGAAACACCCAAAACATGTCAAACATACGAAACATTCAAAATATGTGAAACACCCGAAACATGTCTAACATACGAAACATCCGAAACATGTCAAACATACGAAACATCCGAAACATGTCAAACACCCGAAACATGTCAAACATACGAAACATCCAAAAATTGTTAAACATAAGAAACATCCGAAACATAACAAACACCCGAAACATGTCAAACATACGAAACATTCGAAATATGTCAATTTTCCAAATATGTCAAACATACGAAACATTTTAAACATAACAAACACCCGAAACATGTTAAACATACGAAACATCCGAAAAATGTCAAGCACCCGAAACATGTCAAACATACAAAACATTCGTAACATGTCAAACATCCGAAACATGTCAATATACGAAACATTCGAAACATGTCAAACACCCGAATTATGTCAAATATACGAAACATCCGAAACATGTCAAACATCCAAAACATGTTAAACAGCCTAAACATGTCAAACATATTAGACATCCGAAACATGTTAAACACCTGAAACATGTCAAACACCCGAAACATGTCAAACATACGAAACATCCGAAACATGTCAAACACTTTAAACATGTCAAACATACGCAACATCCGAAACATGTTCAAAAATACGAAACATCTGAAACATGTCAAACACCCGAAACATGTCAAACATACGAAACATCCGAAACATGACAAACATACGAAACATCTGAAACATGTCAAACACCCAAAACATGTCAAACATACGAAACATCTGAAACATGTCAAACACCCGAAACATGTCAAACATACGAAACATCTGAAACATGTCAAACATTCGAAACATGTCAAACATACGAAACATCCGAAACATGTCAAACATACGAAACATGTCAAACATACGAAACATCCAAAAATTGTTAAACATAAGAAACATCCGAAACATAACAAACACCCGAAACATGTCAAACATACGAAACATTCGAAATATGTCAATTTTCCAAAACATGTCAAACATACGAAACATTTTAAACATAACAAACACCCGAAACATGTTAAACATACGAAACATCCGAAAAATGTCAAGCACCCGAAACATGTCAAACATACAAAACATTCGAAACATGTCAAACATCCGAAACATGTCAAACATCCGAAACATGTCAATATACGAAACATTCGAAACATGTCAAACACCCGAATTATGTCAAATATACGAAACATCCGAAACATGTCAAACATCCAAAACATGTTAAACAGCCTAAACATGTCAAACATATTAGACATCCGAAACATGTTAAACACCTGAAACATGTCAAACACCCGAAACATGTCAAACATACGAAACATCCGAAACATGTCAAACACTCTAAACATGTCAAACATACGAAACATCCGAAACATGTCAAAAATACGAAACATCTGAAACATGTCAAACACCCGAAACATGTCAAACATACGAAACATCCGAAACATGACAAACATACGAAACATCTGAAACATGTCAAACACCCAAAACATGTCAAACATACGAAACATCTGAAACATGTCAAACACCCGAAACATGTCAAACATACGAAACATCTGAAACATGTCAAACATTCGAAACATGTCAAACATACGAAACATCCGAAACATGTCAAACATACGAAACATTCAAAACATGTCAAACACCTGAAACATGTCATACATACGAAACATCCGAAACATGTGAAACACCCAAAACAGGTCAAACATACGAAACATTCAAAACATGTGAAACACCCGAAACATGTCTAATATACGAAACATTCGAAACATGTCAAAAACCCTAAACATGTCAAACATACGAAACATCCGAAACATGTCAAACACCCAAAACATGTCAAACATCCGAAACATCCGAAACATGTCAAACATACGAAACATCCGAAACATGTCAAGCACCCGAAACATGTCAAACATACAAAACATTCGAAACATGTCAAACATCCGAAACATGTCAATATACGAAACATTCGAAACATGTCAAACACCAGAAATATGTCAAATATACGAAACATCCGAAACATGTCAAACATCCAAAACATGTTAAACAGCCTAAACATGTCAAACATATTAGACATCCGAAACATGTTAAACACCTGAAACATGTCAAACACCCGAAACATGTCAAACATACGAAACATCCGAAACATGTCAAACACTCTAAACATGTCAAACATACGAAACATCCGAAACATGTCAAAAATACGAAACATCTGAAACATGTCAAACACCCGAAACATGTCAAACATACGAAACATCCGAAACATGACAAACATACGAAACATCTGAAACATGTCAAACACCCAAAACATGTCAAACATACGAATCATTTGAAACATGTCAAACACCCGAAACATGTCAAACATACAAAACATCTGAATTATGTCAAACACCGGAAACATGTCAAACATACGAAACATCCGAAACACGTGAAATACTTAAAACATGTCCAACATACGAATTATTCAAAACATGTCAAACACCCGAAACATGTAAAACATACGAAACATTCGAAACATGTCAAACACCCGAAACATGTCAAACATACGAAACATCCGAAACTAGTCAAACACCCAAAACATTTCAAACACCCGAAACATGTCAAATAGACGAAAATGTCAAACATACGAAACATGTCAAACACTCGAAACATGTCAAACATACGAAACATCCGAAACATGTCAAACACCCGAAACATGTCAAACATACGAGACATCTGAAACATGTCAAACACCCGAAATATGTCAAACATACGAAACATCCGAAACATGTCAAACATACGAAACATGTCAAACACCTGAAACATGTCAAACATACGAAACATCCGAAACATGTCAAACACTCTAAACATGTCAAACATACGAAACATCCGAAACATGTCAAACATACGAAACATCTGAAACATGTCAAACACCCGAAACATGTCAAACATACGAAACATTCGAAACATGTCAAACATACGAAACATCTGAAACATGTCAAACATCCGAAACATGTCAAACATACGAAACATCCGAAACATGTCAAAAACCCGAAAAATGTCAAACATACGAAACATCCGAAACATAACAAACACCCGAAACATGTCAAACATACGAAACATCCGAAAAATGTCAATTTTCCAAAACATGTCAAACATACGAAACATTTGAAACATAACAAACACCAGAAACATGTCAAACATACAAAACATCTGAAAAATGTCAAGCACCCGAAACATATCAAGCATACAAAATATTCGAAACATGTTAAACATCCGAAACATGTCAATATACGAAACATCCGAAACATGTCAAACACCCAAAATATGTCAAACATACGAAACATCCGAAACATGTCAAACATCCGAAACATGTTAAACAGCCTAAACATGTCAAACATATGAGACATCCGAAACATGTCAAACACTTGTAACATGTTAA
>JAZGLO010000914.1:0-17699 GCA_036873155.1 Biomphalaria sudanica | reverse complement strand
TACAAAATATTCAAAACATGTTAAACATCCGAAACATGTCAATATACGAAACATCCGAAACATGTCAAACACCCAAAATATGTCAAACATACGAAACATCCGAAACATGTCAAACATCCGAAACATGTTAAACAGCCTAAACATGTCAAACATATGAGACATCCGAAACATGTCAAACACTTGTAACATGTTAAACATACGAAACAGCCGAAACATGTCAAACACTCTAGACATGTCAAACATACGAAACATCCGAAACATGTCAAAAATACGAAACATCTGAAACATGTCAAACACCCGAAACATGTCAAACATACGAAACATCCGAAACTAGTGAAACACCCAAAACATGTCAAACACCCGAAACATGTCAAACATACGAAACATGTCAAACAAACGAAACATCCGAAACATGTCAAACACCCAAAACATGTCAAACATACGAAACATCTGAAACATGTCAAAACCCGAAACATGTCAAACATACGAAACTTCCGAAACATGTCAAACATACGAAACATACAAAACATGTCAAACACCTGAAACATGTCATACATACGAAACATCCGAAACATGTGAAACACCCAAAACATGTCAAACATACGAAACATTCAAAACATGTGAAACACCCGAAACATGTCTAACATACGAAACATTCTAAACATGTCAAACACCCGAAACATGTCAAACATACGAAACATCCGAAACATGTCAAACATACGAAACATCCGAAACATGTCAAACACCCGAAACATGTCAAACATACGAAACATCCAAAAATTGTTAAACATAAGAAACATCCGAAACATAACAAACACCCGAAACATGTCAAACATACGAAACATTCGAAATATGTCAATTTTCCAAAACATGTCAAACATACGAAACATTTTAAACATAACATAACACCCGAAACATGTTAAACATACGAAACATCCGAAAAATGTCAAGCACCCGAAACATGTCAAACATACAAAACATTCGAAACATGTCAAACATCCGAAACATGTCAATATACGAAACATTCGAAACATGTCAAACACCCGAAATATGTCAAATATACGAAACATCCGAAACATGTCAAACATCCAAAACATGTTAAACAGCCTAAACATGTCAAACATATTAGACATCCGAAACATGTTAAACACCTGAAACATGTCAAACACCCGAAACATGTCAAACATACGAAACATCCGAAACATGTCAAACACTCTAAACATGTCAAACATACGAAACATCCGAAACATGTCAAAAATACGAAACATCTGAAAACATGTCAAACACCCGAAACATGTCAAACATACGAAACATCCGAAACATGACAAACATACGAAACATCTGAAACATGTCAAACACCCAAAACATGTCAAACATACGAATCATTTGAAACATGTCAAACACCCGAAACATGTCAAACATACAAAACATCTGAATTATGTAAAACACCGGAAACATGTCAAACATACGAAACATCCGAAACACGTAAAAATACTTAAAACATGTCCAACATACGAATTATTCAAAACATGTCAAACACCCGAAACATGTCAAACATACGAAACATTCGAAACATGTCAAACACCCGAAACATGTCAAACATACGAAACATCCGAAACTAGTCAAACACCCAAAACATTTCAAACACCCGAAACATGGCAAATAGACGAAAATGTCAAACATACGAAACATGTCAAACACTCGAAACATGTCAAACATACGAAACATCCGAAACATGTCAAACACCCGAAACATGTCAAACATACGAGACATCTGAAACATGTCAAACACCCGAAATATGTCAAACATACGAAACATCCGAAACATGTCAAACATACGAAACATGTCAAACACCTGAAACATGTCAAACATACGAAACATCCGAAACATGTCAAACACCCAAAACATGTCAAACATGCGAAACATCCGAAACATGTCAAACACTCTAAACATGTCAAACATACGAAACATCCGAAACATGTCAAACATACGAAACATCTGAAACATGTCAAACACACGAAACATGTCAAACATACGAAACATTCGAAACATGTCAAACATACGAAACATCTGAAACATGTCAAACATCCGAAACATGTCAAACATACGAAACATCCGAAAAATGTCAAAAACCCGAAAAATGTCAAACATACGAAACATCCGAAACATAACAAACACCCGAAACATGTCAAACATACGAAACATCCGAAAAAATGTCAATTTTCCAAAACATGTCAAACATACGAAACATTTGAAACATAACAAACACCAGAAAAATGTCAAACATACAAAACATCTGAAAAATGTCAAGCACCCGAAACATATCAAGCAAACAAAATATTCGAAACATGTTAAACATCCGAAACATGTCAATATACGAAACATCCGAAACATGTCAAACACCCAAAATATGTCAAACATACGAAACATATCAAGCATACAAAATATTCGAAACATGTTAAACATCCGAAACATGTCAATATACGAAACATCCGAAACATGTCAAACACCCAAAATATGTCAAACATACGAAACATCCGAAACATGTCAAACATCCGAAACATGTTAAACAGCCTAAACATGTCAAACATATGAGACATCCGAAACATGTCAAACACTTGTAACATGTTAAACATACGAAACATCCGAAACATGTCAAACACTCTAGACATGTCAAACATACGAAACATCCGAAACAAGTCAAAAAATACGAAACATCTGAAACATGTCAAACACCCGAAACACGTCAAACATACGAAACATCCGAAACTAGTGAAACACCCAAAACATGTCAAACACCCGAAACATGTCAAACATACGAAACATGTCAAACAAACGAAACATCCGAAACATGTCAAACACCCAAAACATGTCAAACATACGAAACATATCAAGCATACAAAATATTCGAAACATGTTAAACATCCGAAACATGTCAATATACGAAACATCCGAAACATGTCAAACACCCAAAATATGTCAAACATACGAAACATCCGAAACATGTCAAACATCCGAAACATGTTAAACAGCCTAAACATGTCAAACATATGAGACATCCGAAACATGTCAAACACTTGTAACATGTTAAACATACGAAACAATCCGAAACATGTCAAACACCCGAAACATGTCAAACATACAAAACATCTGAATTATGTCAAACACCGGAAACATGTCAAACATACGAAACATCCGAAACACGTAAAATACTTAAAACATGTCCAACATACGAATTATTCAAAACATGTCAAACACCCGAAACATGTCAAACATACGAAACATTCGAAACATGTCAAACACCCGAAACATGTCAAACATACGAAACATCCGAAACTATTCAAACACCCAAAACATTTCAAACACCCGAAACATGGCAAATAGACGAAAATGTCAAACATACGAAACATGTCAAACACTCGAAACATGTCAAACATACGAAACATCCGAAACATGTCAAACACCCGAAACATGTCAAACATACGAGACATCTGAAACATGTCAAACACCCGAAATATGTCAAACATACGAAACATCCGAAACATGTCAAACATACGAAACATGTCAAACACCTGAAACATGTCAAACATACGAAACATCCGAAACATGTCAAACACCCAAAACATGTCAAACATGCGAAACATCCGAAACATGTCAAAACACTCTAAACATGTCAAACATACGAAACATCCGAAACATGTCAAACATACGAAACATCTGAAACATGTCAAACACACGAAACATGTCAAACATACGAAACATTCGAAACATGTCAAACATACGAAACATCTGAAACATGTCAAACATCCGAAACATGTCAAACATACGAAACATCCGAAACATGTCAAAAACCCGAAAAATGTCAAAACATACGAAACATCCGAAACATAACAAACACCCGAAACATGTCAAACATACGAAACATCCGAAAAATGTCAATTTTCCAAAACATGTCAAACATACGAAACATTTGAAACATAACAAACACCAGAAACATGTCAAACATACAAAACATCTGAAAAATGTCAAGCACCCGAAACATATCAAGCATACAAAATATTCGAAACATGTTAAACATCCGAAACATGTCAATATACGAAACATCCGAAACATGTCAAACACCCAAAATATGTCAAACATACGAAACATATCAAGCATACAAAATATTCAAAACATGTTAAACATCCGAAACATGTCAATATACGAAACATCCGAAACATGTCAAACACCCAAAATATGTCAAACATACGAAACATCCGAAACATGTCAAACATCCGAAACATGTTAAACAGCCTAAACATGTCAAAACATATGAGACATCCGAAACATGTCAAACACTTGTAACATGTTAAACATACGAAACATCCGAAACATGTCAAACACTCTAGACATGTCAAACATACGAAACATCCGAAACATGTCAAAAATACGAAACAATCTGAAACATGTCAAACACCCGAAACATGTCAAACATACGAAACATCCGAAACTAGTGAAACACCCAAAACATGTCAAACACCCGAAACATGTCAAACATACGAAACATGTCAAACAAACGAAACATCCGAAACATGTCAAACACCCAAAACATGTCAAACATACGAAACATCTGAAACATGTCAAAACCCGAAACATGTCAAACATACGAGACTTCCGAAACATGTCAAACATACGAAACATACAAAACATGTCAAACAACTGAAACATGTCATACTCCAAAACATGTCAAACATACGAAACATTTTAAACATAACAAACACCCGAAACATGTTAAACATACGAAACATCCGAAAAATGTCAAGCACCCGAAACATGTCAAACATACAAAACATTCGAAACATGTCAAACATACGAAACATGTAAAATATACGAAACATGTTAAACATACGAAACATCCGAAACATGTCAAACACTCGAAACATGTCAAACTTACGAAACATTCAAAACATAACAAACACCCAAAACATGTCAAACATACGAAACATCCGAAAAATGTCAATTTTCCAAAACATGTCAAACATATGAAACATTTGAAACATAACAAACACCCGAAACATGTCAAACATACGAAACATCCGAAAAATGTCAAGCACCCGAAACATATCAAACATACAAAACATTCGAAACATGTTAAACATCCGAAACATGTCAATATACGAAACATCCGAAACATGTCAAACACACGAAATATGTCAAACATACGAAACATCCGAAACATGTCAAACATCCGAAACATGTTAAACAGCCTAAACATGTCAAACATATGAGACATCCGAAACATGTCAAACACCTGAAACATGTCAAACATACGAAACATCCGAAACATGTCAAACACTCCAAACATGTCAAACATACGAAACATCAGAAACATGTCAAACATACGAAACATCTGAAACATGTCAAACACCCGAAAGATGTCAAACATACGAAACATCCGAAACATGTCAAACATACGAAACATCTGAAACATGTCAAACACCCGAAACATGTCAAACATACGAATCATTTGAAACATGTCAAACACCCGAAACATGTCAAACATACAAAACATCTGAATTATGTCAAACACCCGAAACATGTCAAACATACGAAACATCCGAAACATGTCAAACATACGAAACATACAAAACATGTCAAACACCTGAAACATGTCAAACATACGAAACATGCGAAACATGTCAAACGCCCAAAACATATCAAACACCCGAAACATGTCAAACATACGAAACATCCGAAACATGTCAAACATCCGAAACATGTCAAACACCCAAAACATGTCAAACATACGAAACATCCGAAACTAGTCAAACACCCAAAACATGTCAAACACCCGAAACATGTCAAACATACGAAACATGTCAAACATACGAAACATCCGAAACATGTCAAACACCCGAAACATGTCAAACATACGAAACATCTGAAACATGTCGAACATCCGAAACATACAAAACATGTCAAACACCTGAAACATGTCATACATACGAAACATCCGAAACATGTGAAACATTCAAAACATGTCAAACATACGAAACATTCAAATATGTGAAACACCCGAAACATGTCTAACATACGAAACATCCGAAACATGTCAAACATACGAAACATCCAAAACATGTCAAACATACGAAACATTTTAAACATACGAAACATCCGAAAAATGTCAAGCACCCGAAACATGTCAAACATACAAAATATTCGAAACATGTCAAACATCCGAAACATGTCAATATACGAAACATTCGAAACATGTCAAACACCCGAAATATGTCAAACATACGAAACATCCGAAACATGTGAAACATCCAAAACATGTTAAACAGCCTAAACATGTTAAAAATATTAGACATCCGAAACATGTTAAACACCTGAAACATGTCAAGCACCCGAAACATATCAAACATACGAAACATCTGAAACATGTCAAACACTCTAAACATGTCAAACATACGAAACATCCGAAACATGTCAAAAATACGAAACATCTGAAACATGTCAAACACCCGAAACATGTCAAACATACGAAACATCCGAAACATGTCAAACATACGAAACATCTGAAACATGTCAAACACCCAAAACATGTCAAACATACGAATCATTTGAAACATGTCAAACACCCGAAACATGTCAAACATACAAAACATCTAAATTATGTCAAACACCGGAAACATGTCAAACATACGAAACATCCGAAACACGTGAAATACTTAAAACATGTCCAACATACGAATTATTCAAAACATGTCAAACACCCGAAACATGTCAAACATACGAATTATTCAAAACATGTCAAACACCCGAAACATGTCAAACATACGAAACATTCGAAACATGTCAAACACCCAAAACATGTCAAACATGCGAAACATCCGAAACTATTCAAACACCCAAACCATTTCAAACACCCGAAACATGGCAAATAGACGAAAATGTCAAACATTCGAAACATGTCAAATACTCGAAACATGTCAAACATGCGAAACATCCGAAACATGTCAAACACCCGAAACATGTCAAACATACGAGACATCTGAAACATGTCAAACACCCGAAATATGTCAAACATACGAAACATCCGAAACATGTCAAACATACGAAACATGTCAAACACCTGAAACATGTCAAACATACGAAACATCCGAAACATGTCAAACACCCAAAACATGTCAAACATGCGAAACATCCGAAACATGTCAAACACTCTAAACATGTCAAAAATACGAAACATCCGAAACATGTCAAGCAACCTAAACATGTCAAACATTCGAAACATGTCAAACATACAAAGCATCCGAAACAAGTTAAACACCCAAAATATGTCAAACACCCGAAACATGTCAAACACCAGAAACATGTCAGACATTCGAAACATGTCAAACATACGAAACATCCCAAAATTGACAAACACCCGAAACATATCAAACATACGAAATATCCGAAACATGTCAAACACTTAAAATATGTCAAACATACAAAACATCCGAAACAAGTCAAACACCTAAAACATGTCAAACACCCGAAACATGTCAAACATACGAAACATGTAAAATATACGAAACATGTTAAACATACGAAACATCCGAAACATGTCAAACACTCGAAACATGTCAAACTTACGAAACATTCAAAACATAACAAACACCCAAAACATGTCAAACATACGAAACATCCGAAAAATGTCAATTTTCCAAAACATGTCAAACATATGAAACATTTGAAACATAACAAACACCCGAAACATGTCAAACATACGAAACATCCGAAAAATGTCAAGCACCCGAAACATATCAAACATACAAAACATTCGAAACATGTTAAACATCCGAAACATGTCAATATACGAAACATCCGAAACATGTCAAACACACGAAATATGTCAAACATACGAAACATCCGAAACATGTCAAACATCCGAAACATGTTAAACAGCCTAAACATGTCAAACATATGAGACATCCGAAACATGTCAAACACCTGAAACATGTCAAACATACGAAACATCCGAAACATGTCAAACACTCCAAACATGTCAAACATACGAAACATCAGAAACATGTCAAACATACGAAACATCTGAAACATGTCAAACACCCGAAAGATGTCAAACATACGAAACATCCGAAACATGTCAAACATACGAAACATCTGAAACATGTCAAACACCCGAAACATGTCAAACATACGAATCATTTGAAACATGTCAAACACCCGAAACATGTCAAACATACAAAACATCTGAATTATGTCAAACACCCGAAACATGTCAAACATACGAAACATCCGAAACATGTCAAACATACGAAACATACAAAACATGTCAAACGCCCAAAACATATCAAACATACGAAACATCCGAAACTAGTCAAACACCCAAAACATGTCAAACACCCGAAACATGTCAAACATACGAAACATGTCAAACATACGAAACATCCGAAACATGTCAAACACCCGAAACATGTCAAACATACGAAACATCTGAAACATGTCGAACATACGAAACATACAAAACATGTCAAACACCTGAAACATGTCATACATACGAAACATCCGAAACATGTGAAACATTCAAAACATGTCAAACATACGAAACATTCAAATATGTGAAACACCCGAAACATGTCTAACATACGAAACATCCGAAACATGTCAAACATACGAAACATCCGAAACATGTCAAACACCCGAAACATGTCAAACATACGAAACATCCAAAAATTGTTAAACATAAGAAACATCCGAAACATAACAAACACCCGAAACATGTCAAACATACGAAACATTCGAAAAATGTCAATTTTCCAAAACATGTCAAACATACGAAACATTTTAAACATACGAAACATCCGAAAAATGTCAAGCACCCGAAACATGTCAAACATACAAAATATTCGAAACATGTCAAACATCCGAAACATGTCAATATACGAAACATTCGAAACATGTCAAACACCCGAAATATGTCAAACATACGAAACATCCGAAACATGTCAAACATACGAAACATGTCAAACACCTGAAACATGTCAAACATACGAAACATCCGAAACATGTCAAACACCCAAAACATGTCAAACATGCGAAACATCCGAAACATGTCAAACACTCTAAACATGTCAAAAATACGAAACATCCGAAACATGTCAAACATACGAAACATCTGAAACATGTCAAACACCCGAAACATGTCAAACATACGAAACATCCGAAACATGTCAAACATACGAAACATCTGAAACATGTCAAACACCCGAAACATGTCAAACATACGAAACATCCAAAAATTGTTAAACATAAGAAACATCCGAAACATAACAAACACCCGAAACATGTCAAACATACGAAACATTCGAAATATGTCAATTTTCCAAAACATGTCAAACATACGAAACATTTTAAACATAACAAACACCCGAAACATGTTAAACATACGAAACATCCGAAAAATGTCAAGCACCCGAAACATGTCAAACATACAAAACATTCGAAACATGTCAAACATCCGAAACATGTCAATATACGAAACATTCGAAACATGTCAAACACCCGAAATATGTCAAATATACGAAACATCCGAAACATCAAACATCCACAACATGTTAAACAGCCTAAACATGTCAAACATATTAGACATCCGAAACATGTTAAACACCTGAAACATGTCAAACACCCGAAACATGTCAAACATACGAAACATCCGAAACATGTCAAACACTCTAAACATGTCAAACATACGAAACATCCGAAACATGTCAAAAATACGAAACATCTGAAACATGTCAAACACCCGAAACATGTCAAACATACGAAACATCCGAAACATGACAAACATACGAAACATCTGAAACATGTCAAACACCCAAAACAATGTCAAACATACGAATCATTTGAAACATGTCAAACACCCGAAACATGTCAAACATACAAAACATCTGAATTATGTCAAACACCGGAAACATGTCAAACATACGAAACATCCGAAACACGTGAAATACTTAAAACATGTCCAACATACGAATTATTCAAAACATGTCAAACACCCGAAACATGTCAAACATACGAAACATTCGAAACATGTCAAACACCCGAAACATGTCAAACATACGAAACATCCGAAACTAGTCAAACACCCAAAACATTGTCAAACACCCGAAACATGGCAAATAGACGAAAATGTCAAACATACGAAACATGTCAAACACTCGAAACATGTCAAACATACGAAACATCCGAAACATGTCAAACACCCGAAACATGTCAAACATACGAGACATCCGAAACATGTCAAACATACGAAACATCTGAAACATGTCAAACACCCGAAACATGTCAAACATACGAAACATTCGAAACATGTCAAACATACGAAACATCTGAAACATGTCAAACATCCGAAACATGTCAAACATACGAAACATCCGAAACATGTCAAAAACCCGAAAAATGTCAAACATACGAAACATCCGAAACATAACAAACACCCGAAACTTGTCAAACATACGAAACATCCGAAAAATGTCAATTTTCCAAAACATGTCAAACATACGAAACATTTGAAACATAACAAACACCAGAAACATGTCAAACATACAAAACATCTGAAAAATTTTAAGCACCCGAAACATATCAAGCATACAAAATATTCGAAACATGTTAAACATCCGAAACATGTCAATATACGAAACATCCGAAACATGTCAAACACCCAAAATATGTCAAACATACGAAACATATCAAGCATACAAAATATTCAAAACATGTTAAACATCCGAAACATGTCAATATACGAAACATCCGAAACATGTCAAACACCCAAATATGTCAAACATACGAAACATCCGAAACATGTCAAACATCCGAAACATGTTAAACAGCCTAAACATGTCAAACATATGAGACATCCGAAACATGTCAAACACTTGTAACATGTTAAACATACGAAACATCCGAAACATGTCAAACACTCTAGACATGTCAAACATACGAAACATCCGAAACATGTCAAAAATACGAAACATCTGAAACATGTCAAACACCCGAAACATGTCAAACATACGAAACATCCGAAACTAGTGAAACACCCAAAACATGTCAAACACCCGAAACATGTCAAACATACGAAACATGTCAAACAAACGAAACATCCGAAACATGTCAAACACCCAAACATGTCAAACATACGAAACATCTGAAACATGTCAAAAACCCGAAACATGTCAAACATACGAAACTTCCGAAACATGTCAAACATACGAAACATACAAAACATGTCAAACACCTGAAACATGTCATACATACGAAACATCCGAAACATGTGAAACACCCAAAACATGTCAAACATACGAAACATTCAAAACATGTGAAACACCCGAAACATGTCTAACATACGAAACATTCTAAACATGTCAAACACCCGAAACATGTCAAACATACGAAACATCCGAAACATGTCAAACATACGAAACATCCGAAACATGTCAAACACCCGAAACATGTCAAACATACGAAACATCCAAAAATTGTTAAACATAAGAAACATCCGAAACATAACAAACACCCGAAACATGTCAAACATACAAAACATTCGAAATATGTCAATTTTCCAAAACATGTCAAACATACGAAACATTTTAAACATAACAAACACCCGAAACATGTTAAACATACGAAACATCCGAAAAATGTCAAGCACCCGAAACATGTCAAACATACAAAACATTCGAAACATGTCAAACATCCGAAACATGTCAATATACGAAACATTCGAAACATGTCAAACACCCGAAATATGTCAAATATACGAAACATCCGAAACATGTCAAACATCCAAAACATGTTAAACAGCCTAAACATGTCAAACATATTAGACATCCGAAACATGTTAAACACCTGAAACATGTCAAAAACCCGAAACATGTCAAACATACGAAACATCCGAAACATGTCAAACACTCTAAACATGTCAAACATACGAAACATCCGAAACATGTCAAAAATACGAAACATCTGAAACATGTCAAACACCCGAAACATGTCAAACATACGAAACATCCGAAACATGACAAACATACGAAACATCTGAAACATGTCAAACACCCGAAACATGTCAAACATACAAAACATCTGAATTATGTCAAACACCGGAAACATGTCAAACATACGAAACATCCGAAACACGTAAAATACTTAAAACATGTCCAACATACGAATTATTCAAAACATGTCAAACACCCGAAACATGTCAAACATACGAAACATTCGAAACATGTCAAACACCCGAAACATGTCAAACATACGAAACATCCGAAACTAGTCAAACACCCAAAACATTTCAAACACCCGAAACATGGCAAATAGACGAAAATGTCAAACATACGAAACATGTCAAACACTCGAAACATGTCAAACACCTGAAACATGTCAAACATACGAAACATCCGAAACATGTCAAACACCCAAAACATGTCAAACATGCGAAACATCCGAAACATGTCAAACACTCTAAACATGTCAAACATACGAAACATCCGAAACATGTCAAACATACGAAACATCTGAAACATGTCAAACACCCGAAACATGTCAAACATACGAAACATTCGAAACATGTCAAACATATGAAACATCTGAAACATGTCAAACATTCGAAACATGTCAAACATACGAAACATCCGAAACATGTCAAAAACCCGAAAAATGTCAAACATACGAAACATCCGAAACATAACAAACACCCGAAACATGTCAAACATACGAAACATCCGAAAAATGTCAATTTTCCAAAACATGTCAAACATACGAAACATTTGAAACATAACAACACCAGAAAAATGTCAAACATACAAAACATCTGAAAAATGTCAAGCACCCGAAACATATCAAGCATACAAAATATTCGAAACATGTTAAACATCCGAAACATGTCAATATACGAAACATCCGAAACATGTCAAACACCCAAAATATGTCAAACATACGAAACATATCAAGCATACAAAATATTCGAAACATGTTAAACATCCGAAACATGTCAATATACGAAACATCCGAAACATGTCAAACACCCAAAATATGTCAAACATACGAAACATCCGAAACATGTCAAACATCCGAAACATGTTAAACAGCCTAAACATGTCAAACATATGAGACATCCGAAACATGTCAAACACTTGTAACATGTTAAACATACGAAACATCCGAAACATGTCAAACACTCTAGACATGTCAAACATACGAAACATCCGAAACATGTCAAAAATACGAAACATCTGAAACATGTCAAACATACGAAACATGTCAAACAAACGAAACATCCGAAACATGTCAAACACCCAAAACATGTCAAACATACGAAACATCTGAAACATGTCAAACATACGAAACATACAAAACATGTCAAACACCTGAAACATGTCATACATACGAAACATCCGAAACATGTGAAAAACCCAAAACATGTCAAACATACGAAACATTCAAAACATGTGAAACACCCGAAACATGTCTAACATACGAAACATTCTAAACATGTCAAACACCCGAAACATGTCAAACATACGAAACATTCGAAACATGTCAAATACCCCAAACATGTCAAACATCCGAAACATCCCAAACATACGAGACATCTGAAACATGTCAAACACCCGAAATATGTCAAACATACGAAACATCCGAAACATGTCAAACATACGAAACATGTCAAACACCTGAAACATGTCAAACATACGAAACATCCGAAACATGTCAAACACCCAAAACATGTCAAACATGCGAAACATCCGAAACATGTCAAACACTCTAAACATGTCAAACATACGAAACATCTGAAACATGTCAAACACCCGAAACATGTCAAACATACGAAACATCCGAACATGTCAAACATACGAAACATCTGAAACATGTCAAACATCCGAAACATGTCAAACATACGAAACATCCGAAACATGTCAAAAACCCGAAAAATGTCAAACATACGAAACATCCGAAACATAACAAACACCCGAAACATGTCAAACATACGAAACATCCGAAAAATGTCAATTTTCCAAAACATGTCAAACATACGAAACATTTAAAACATAACAAACACCAGAAACATGTCAAACATTCGAAACATCCGAAACATGTCAAACACCCTAAACATGTCAAACATACGAAACATCTGAAACATGTCGAACATACGAAATATACAAAACATGTCAAACACCTGAAACATGTCATACATACGAAACATCCAAAACATGTGAAACACCCAAAACATGTCAAACATACGAAACATTCAAAATATGTGAAACACCCGAAACATGTCTAACATACGAAACATCCGAAACATGTCAAACATACGAAACATCCGAAACATGTCAAACACCCGAAACATGTCAAACATACGAAACATCCAAAAATTGTTAAACATAAGAAACATCCGAAACATAACAAACACCCGAAACATGTCAAACATACGAAACATTCGAAATATGTCAATTTTCCAAATATGTCAAACATACGAAACATTTTAAACATAACAAACACCCGAAACATGTTAAACATACGAAACATCCGAAAAATGTCAAGCACCCGAAACATGTCAAACATACAAAACATTCGAAACATGTCAAACATCCGAAACATGTCAATATACGAAACATTCGAAACATGTCAAACACCCGAATTATGTCAAATATACGAAACATCCGAAACATGTCAAACATCCAAAACATGTTAAACAGCCTAAACATGTCAAACATATTAGACATCCGAAACATGTTAAACACCTGAAACATGTCAAACACCCGAAACATGTCAAACATACGAAACATCCGAAACATGTCAAACACTTTAAACATGTCAAACATACGCAACATCCGAAACATGTCAAAAATACGAAACATCTGAAACATGTCAAACACCCGAAACATGTCAAACATACGAAACATCCGAAACATGACAAACATACGAAACATCTGAAACATGTCAAACACCCAAAACATGTCAAACATACGAAACATCTGAAACATGTCAAACACCCGAACATGTCAAACATACGAAACATCTGAAACATGTCAAACATTCGAAACATGTCAAACATACGAAACATCCGAAACATGTCAAACATACGAAACATGTCAAACATACGAAACATCCAAAAATTGTTAAACATAAGAAACATCCGAAACATAACAAACACCCGAAACATGTCAAACATACGAAACATTCGAAATATGTCAATTTTCCAAAACATGTCAAACATACGAAACATTTTAAACATAACAAACACCCGAAACATGTTAAACATACGAAACATCCGAAAAATGTCAAGCACCCGAAACATGTCAAACATACAAAACATTCGAAACATGTCAAACATCCGAAACATGTCAAACATCCGAAACATGTCAATATACGAAACATTCGAAACATGTCAAACACCCGAATTATGTCAAATATACGAAACATCCGAAACATGTCAAACATCCAAAACATGTTAAACAGCCTAAACATGTCAAACATATTAGACATCCGAAACATGTTAAACACCTGAAACATGTCAAACACCCGAAACATGTCAAACATACGAAACATCCGAAACATGTCAAACACTCTAAACATGTCAAACATACGAAACATCCGAAACATGTCAAAAATACGAAACATCTGAAACATGTCAAACACCCGAAACATGTCAAACATACGAAACATCCGAAACATGACAAACATACGAAACATCTGAAACATGATCAAACACCCAAAACATGTCAAACATACGAAACATCTGAAACATGTCAAACACCCGAAACATGTCAAACATACGAACATCTGAAACATGTCAAACATTCGAAACATGTCAAACATACGAAACATCCGAAACATGTCAAACATACGAAACATTCAAAACATGTCAAACACCTGAAACATGTCATACATACGAAACATCCGAAACATGTGAAACACCCAAAACAGGTCAAACATACGAAACATTCAAAACATGTGAAACACCCGAAACATGTCTAATATACGAAACATTCGAAACATGTCAAAAACCCTAAACATGTCAAACATACGAAACATCCGAAACATGTCAAACACCCAAAACATGTCAAACATCCGAAACATCCGAAACATCCGAAACATGTCAAACATACGAAACATCCGAAACATGTCAAGCACCCGAAACATGTCAAACATACAAAACATTCGAAACATGTCAAACATCCGAAACATGTCAATATACGAAACATTCGAAACATGTCAAACACCAGAAATATGTCAAATATACGAAACATCCGAAACATGTCAAACATCCAAAACATGTTAAACAGCCTAAACATGTCAAACATATTAGACATCCGAAACATGTTAAACACCTGAAACATGTCAAACACCCGAAACATGTCAAACATACGAAACATCCGAAACATGTCAAACACTCTAAACATGTCAAACATACGAAACATCCGAAACATGTCAAAAATACGAAACATCTGAAACATGTCAAACACCCGAAACATGTCAAACATACGAAACATCCGAAACATGACAAACATACGAAACATCTGAAACATGTCAAACACCCAAAACATGTCAAACATACGAATCATTTGAAACATGTCAAACACCCGAAACATGTCAAACATACAAAACATCTGAATTATGTCAAACACCGGAAACATGTCAAACATACGAAACATCCGAAACACGTGAAATACTTAAAACATGTCCAACATACGAATTATTCAAAACATGTCAAACACCCGAAACATGTAAAACATACGAAACATTCGAAACATGTCAAACACCCGAAACATGTCAAACATACGAAACATCCGAAACTAGTCAAACACCCAAAACATTTCAAACACCCGAAACATGTCAAATAGACGAAAATGTCAAACATACGAAACATGTCAAACACTCGAAACATGTCAAACATACGAAACATCCGAAACATGTCAAACACCCGAAACATGTCAAACATACGAGACATCTGAAACATGTCAAACACCCGAAATATGTCAAACATACGAAACATCCGAAACATGTCAAACATACGAAACATGTCAAACACCTGAAACATGTCAAACATACGAAACATCCGAAACATGTCAAACACTCTAAACATGTCAAACATACGAAACATCCGAAACATGTCAAACATACGAAACATCTGAAACATGTCAAACACCCGAAACATGTCAAACATACGAAACATTCGAAACATGTCAAACATACGAAACATCTGAAACATGTCAAACATCCGAAACATGTCAAACATACGAAACATCCGAAACATGTCAAAAACCCGAAAAATGTCAAACATACGAAACATCCGAAACATAACAAACACCCGAAACATGTCAAACATACGAAACATCCGAAAAATGTCAATTTTCCAAAACATGTCAAACATACGAAACATTTGAAACATAACAAACACCAGAAACATGTCAAACATACAAAACATCTGAAAAATGTCAAGCACCCGAAACATATCAAGCATACAAAATATTCGAAACATGTTAAACATCCGAAACATGTCAATATACGAAACATCCGAAACATGTCAAACACCCAAAATATGTCAAACATACGAAACATCCGAAACATGTCAAACATCCGAAACATGTTAAACAGCCTAAACATGTCAAACATATGAGACATCCGAAACATGTCAAACACTTGTAACATGTTAA
>JAZGLO010000912.1:0-35089 GCA_036873155.1 Biomphalaria sudanica | reverse complement strand
AGGGTACTTAGCCGCATAGGCAGAAATCAAGAGGGTACTTAGCCACATAGGCAGAAATAAAGAGGCGTACTTAGCCACATAGGCAGAAAGAAGAGGGTACTTAGCCACATATGCAGAAATAAAGAATAGTACACTGGAGGCAGAAATAAAGAAAACTACTTAGCCACATAGGCAGAAACAAAGAGGGGGTACTTAGCCACATAGGCAGAAATAAAGAGGGTACTTAGCCACATAGGCAGAAATAAATGAGGAGTACTTAATCAGATAGGCAGAAATGAAAAGGTGTACTTAGCCACATAGGCAGAAAAAAAGAGGGTACTTAGCCAATTAGTCACATAGGCAGAAATAAAGAGGGTACTTAGCCACATAGGCAGAAATAAAAAGGATACTTAGCCACATAGGCAGAAATAAAATGGAGTACTTAGCCACATAGACAGAAATATAGAGGGTACTTAGCCACATAGGCAGAAATAAAGAGGCGTACTTAGCCACATAGGGAGAAAAAAAGAGGGTACTTAGCCACATATGCAGAAATAAAGAATAGTACCCTGGAGACAGAAATAAAGAGGAGTACTTAGCCACATAGGCAGAAACAAAGAGGAAGTACTTAGCCACATAGGCAGAAATAAAGAGGGTACTTAGCCACATAGGCAGAAATAAATGAGAAGTACTTGATCAGATAGGCAGAAATGAAGAGGAATACTTAGCCACATAGCCAGAAATAAAGAGGAGTACTTAGCCACATAGGCAGAAATAAAGAGGGTACTTAGCCACATAGGCAGAAATGAAAAGAAGTACTTAGCCACATAGGCAGAAAAAAAGAGGGTACTTAGCCAATTAGCCACATAGGCAGAAATAAAGGGGGTACTTAGCCACATAGGCAGAAATAAAGAGGAGTACTTAGCCACATAGGCAGAAATAAAGAGGGTACTTAGCCACATATGCAGAAATAAAGGGGTACTTAGCCACATATGCAGAAATAAAGAGGGTACTTAGCCACATAGGCAGAAATAAAGAGGAGTACTTAGCCACATAGACAGAAATCAAGAGAGTACTTAGCCGCATAGGCAGAAATCAAGAGGGTACTTAGCCACATAGGCAGAAATAAAGAGGCGTACTTAGCCACATAGGCAGAAAAAAAGAGGGTACTTAGCCACATATGCAGAAATAAAGAATAGTACACTGGAGGCAGAAATAAAGAGGACTACTTAGCCACATAGGCAGAAACAAAGAGGGGGTACTTAGCCACATAGGCAGAAATAAAGAGGGTACTTAGTCACATAGGCAGAAATAAATGAGGAGTACTTAATCAGATAGGCAGAAATGAAAAGGTGTACTTAGCCACATAGGCAGAAAAAAAGAGGGTACTTAGCCGCATAGGCAGAAATCAAGAGGGTACTTAGCCACATAAGCAGAAATAAAGAGGCGTACTTAGCCACATAGGGAGAAAAAAAGAATAGTACACTGGAGGCAGAAATAAAGAGGACTACTTAGCCACATAGACAGAAACAAAGAGGGGGTACTTAGCCACATAGGCAGAAATAAAGAGGGTACTTAGCCACATAGGCAGAAATAAAGAGGGTACTAAGCCATATATGCAGAAATAAAGGGGTACTTAGCCACATATGCAGAAATAAAGAGGGTACTTAGCCACATTGGCAGAAATAAAGAGAAGTACTTAGCCACATAGACAGAAATAAAGAGGGTACTTAGCCACATAGGCAGAAATGAAAAGGAGTACTTAGCCACATAGGCAGAAAAAAAGAGGGTACTTAGCCAATTAGCCACATAGGCAGAAATAAAGGGTGTACTTAGCCACATAGGCAGAAATAAAGAGGAGTACTTAGCCACATAGGCAGAAATAAAGAGGGTACTTAGCCACAAATGCAGAAATAAAGAGGTACTTAGCCACATATGGAGAAAAAAAGAGGGTACTTAGCCACATAGGCAGAAATAAAGAGGAGTACTTAGCCACATAGACAGAAATAAAGAGGGTACTTAGCCACATAGGCAGAAATGAAAAGGAGTACTTAGTCACATAGGCAGAAATGAAAAGGAGTACTTAGTCAAATAGGCAGAAATAAAGAGGCGTACTTAGCCACATAGGCAGAAATCAAGAGAGTACTTAGCCGCATAGGCAGAAATCAAGAGGGTACTTAGCCACATAGGCAGAAATAAAGAGGCGTACTTAGCCACATAGGCAGAAAAAAAGAGGGTACTTAGCCACATATGCAGAAATAAAGAATAGTACACTGGAGGCAGAAATAAAGAGGACTACTTAGCCACATAGGCAGAAACAAAGAGGGGATACTGAGCCACATAGGCAGAAATAAAGAGGGTACTTAGCCACATAGGCAGAAATAAATGAGGAGTACTTAATCAGATAGGCAGAAATGGAAAGGTGTACTTAGCCACATAGGCAGAAAAAAAGAGGGTACTTAGCCGCATAGGCAGAAATCAAGAGGGTACTTAGCCACATAGGCAGAAATAAAGAGGCGTACTTAGCCACATAGGGAGAAAAAAAGAGGCGTACTTAGCCACATATGCAGAAATAAAGAATAGTACCCTGGAGGCAGAAATAAAGAGGAGTACTTAGCCACATAGGCAGAAACAAAGAGGGGATACTGAGCCACATAGGCAGAAATAAAGAGGGTACTTAGCCACATAGGCAGAAATAAATGAGGAGTACTTAATCAGATAGGCAGAAATGAAAAGGTGTACTTAGCCACATAGGGAGAAAAAAAGAGGGTACTTAGCCGCATAGGCAGAAATCAAGAGGGTACTTAGCCACATAGGCAGAAATAAAGAGGCGTACTTAGCCACATAGGGAGAAAAAAAGAGGCGTACTTAGCCACATATGCAGAAATAAAGAATAGTACCCTGGAGGCAGAAATGAAAAGGAGTACTTAGCCACATAGGCAGAAAAAAAGAGGATACTTAGCCACATAGGCAGAAATAAAGAGGGTACTTAGCCACATAGGCAGAAATAAATGAGGAGTACTTAATCAGATAGGCTGAAATGAAAAGGTGTACTTAGCCACATAGGCAGAAAAAAAGAGGGTACTTAGCCAATTAGTCACATAGGCAGAAATAAAGAGGGTACTTAGCCACATAGGCAGAAATAAAAAGGGTACTTAGCCACATAGGCAGAAATAAAGTGGAGTACTTAGCCACATAGACAGAAATCAAGAGGGTACTTAGCCTTATAGGCAGAAATAAAGATGCGTACTTAGCCACATAGGGAGAAAAAAAGAGGGTACTTAGCCACATATGCAGAAATAAAGAATAGTACCCTGGAGGCAGAAACAAAGAGGGGGTACTTAGCCACATAGGCAGAAATAAAGAGGGTACTTTGCCACATAGGCAGAAATAAATGAGGAGTACTTAATCAGATAGGCAGAAATGAAGAGGAATACTTAGCCACATAGCCAGAAATAAAGAGGAGTACTTAGCCACATAGGCAGAAATAAAGAGGGTACTTAGCCACATAGGCAGAAATGAAAAGGAGTACTTAGCCACATAGGCAGAAAAAAAGAGGGTACTTAGCCAATTAGCCACATAGGCAGAAATAAAGGGGGTACTTAGCCACATAGGCAGAAATAAAAGGAGTACTTAGCCACATAGGCAGAAATAAAGAGGGTACTTAGCCACATATGCAGAAATAAAGAGGGTACTTAGCCACATATGCAGAAATAAAGAGGGTACTTAGCCACATAGGCAGAAATAAAGAGGAGTACTTAGCCACATAGAAAGAAATAAAGAGGGTACTTAGCCACATAGGCAGAAATGAAAAGGAGTACTTAGTCACATAGGCAGAAATGAAAAGGAGTACTTAGCCACATAGGCAGAAATAAAGAGGAGTACTTAGCCGCATAGGCAGAAATCAAGAGGGTACTTAGTTACATAGGCAGAAATCAAGAGGCGTACTTAGCCACATAGGCAGAAAAAAGAGGGTACTTAGCCACATATGCAGAAATAAAGAATAGTACACTGGAGGCAGAAATAAAGAGAACTACTTAGCCACATAGGCAGAAAATGAGAGGGGGTACTTATCCACATAGGCAGAAATAAAGAGGGTACTTAGCCACATATGCAGAAATAAAGGGGGTAATTAGCCACATATGCAGAAATAAAGAGGGTACTTAGCCACATAGGCAGAAATAAAGTGGAGTACTTAGCCACATAGGCAGAAATAAAGAGGCGTACTTAGCCACATAGGCAGAAAAAAAGAGGGTACTTAGCCACATATGCAGAAATAAAGGGGGTAATTAGCCACATATGCAGAAATAAAGAGGGTACTTAGCCACATAGGCAGAAATAAAGTGGAGTACTTAGCCACATAGACAGAAATCAAGAGGGTACTTAGCCACATAGGCAGAAATAAAGAGGCGTACTTAGCCACATAGGCATAAAAAAGAGGGTACTTAGCCACATATGCAGAAATAAAGAATAGTAACCTGGAGGCAGAAATAAAGAGGAGTACTTAGCCACATAGGCAGAAACAAAGAGGGGGTACTTAGCCACATAGGCAGAAATAAAGAGGGTTTTTGCCACATAGGCAGAAATAAAGAATAGTACACTGGAGGCAGAAATAAAGAGGACTACTTAGCCACATAGGCAGAAACAAAGAGGGGGTACTTAGCCACATAGGCAGAAATAAAGAGGGTACTTAGCCACATATGCAGAAGAAAAGGGGGTAATTAGCCACATAGGCAGAAATAAAGTGGAGTACTTAGCCACATAGACAGAAATCAAGAGGGTACTTAGCCACATAGGCAGAAATAAAGAGGCGTACTTAGCCACATAGGCAGAAAAAAAGAGGGTACTTAGCCACATATGCAGAAATAAAGGGGGTAATTAGCCACATATGCAGAAATAAAGAGGGTACTGAGCCACATAGGCAGAAATAAAGTGGAGTACTTAGCCACATAGACAGAAATCAAGAGGGTACTTAGCCACATAGGCAGAAATAAAGAGGCGTACTTAGCCACATAGGTAGAAAAAAAGAGGGTACTTAGCCACATATGCAGAAATAAAGAATAGTACCCTGGAGGCAGAAATAAAGAGGAGTACTTAGCCACATAGGCAGAAACAAAGAGGGGGTACTAAGCCACATAGGCAGAAATAAAGAGGGTACTTTGCCACATAGGCAGAAATAAATGAGGAGTACTTAATCAGATAGGCAGAAATGAAGAGGAATATTTAGCCACATAGCCAGAAATAAAGAGGAGTACTTAGCCACATAGGCAGAAAAAAAGAGGGTACTTAGCCTATTAGCCACATAGGCAGAAATAAAGGGGGGTACTTAGCCACATAGGCAGAAATAAAGAGGGTACTTAGCCACATAGGCAGAAATAAAGAGGGTACTTAGTCACATAGGCAGAAATAAAGAGAGTACTTAGCCACATAGGCAGAAATGAAAAGGAGTACTTAGCCACATAGGCAGAAAAAAAGAGGGTACTTAGCCAATTAGCCACATAGGCAGAAATAAAGGGGGTACTTAGCCACATAGGCAGAAATAAAGAGGAGTACTTAGCAACATAGGCAGAAATAAAGAGGGTACATAGCCACATATGCAGAAATAAAGGGGTACTTAGCCACATATGCAGAAATAAAGGGGGTAATTAGCCACATAGGCAGAAATAAAGAGGAGTACTTAGCCACATAGACAGAAATAAAGAGGGTACTTAGCCACATAGGCAGAAATGAAAAGGAGTACTTAGCCACATAGACAGAAATAAAGAGGCGTACTTAGCCACATAGGCAGAAAAAAAGAGGGTACTTAGCCACATATGCAGAAATAAAGAATAGTACACTGGAGGCAGACATAAAGAGGACTACTTAGCCACATAGGCAGAAACAAAGAGGGTGTACTTAGCCACATAGGCAGAAATAAAGAGGGTACTTAGCCACATAGACAGAAATAAATGAGGAGTACTTAATCAGATAGGTAGAAATGAAAAGGTGTACGTAGCCACATAGGCAGAAAAAAAGAGGGTACTTAGCCGCATAGGCAGAAATCAAGAGGGTACTTAGCCACATAGGCAGAAATAAAGAGGCGTACTTAGCCACATAGGGAGAAAAAAGAGGGTACTTAGCCACATAGGCAGAAATAAAGAATAGTACCCTGGAGGCAGAAATAAAGAGGAGTACTTAGACACATAGGCAGAAACAAAGAGGGGGTACTTAGCCACATAGGCAGAAATAAAGAGGGTACTTAGCCACATAGGCAGAAATAAATGAGGAGTACTTAATCAGATAGGCAGAAATGAAAAGGTGTACTTAGCCACATAGGCAGAAAAAAAGAGGGTACTTAGCCAATTAGTCACATAGGCTGAAATAAAGAGGGTACTTAACAACATAGGCAGAAATAAAAAGGGTACTTAGCCACATAGGCAGAAATAAAGTGGAGTACTTAGCCACATAGACAGAAATCAAGAGGGTACTTAGCCACATAGGCAGAAATAAAGAGGCGTACTTAGCCACATAGTGAGAAAAAAAGAGGGTACTTAGCCACATAGGCAGAAATAAAGAATAGTACCCTGGAGGCAGAAATAAAGAGGAGTACTTAGCCACATAGACAGAAACAAAGAGGGGGTACTAAGCCACATAGGCAGAAATAAAGAGAGTACTTAGCCACATAGGCAGAAATAAATGAGAAGTACTTAATCAGATAGGCAGAAATGAAGATGAATACTTATCCACATAGCCAGAAATAAAGAGGAGTACTTAGCCACATAGGCAGAATTAAAGAGGGTACTTAGCCACATAGGCAGAAATAAAGAGGGTACTTAGCCATATATGCAGAAATAAAGGGGTACTTAGCCACATATGCAGAAATAAAGAGGGTACTTAGCCACATAGGCAGAAATAAAGAGGAGTACTTAGCCACATAGACAGAAATAAAGAGGGTACTTAGCCACATAGGCAGAAATAAAAAGGAGAACTTAGCCACATAGGCAGAAAAAAAGAGGGTACTTAGCCAATTAGCCACATAGGCAGAAATAAAGGGGGTACTTAGCCACATAGGCAGAAATAAAAAGGAGTACTTAGCCACATAGGCAGATATAAAGAGGGTACTTAGCCACATATGCAGAAATAAAGGGGTACTTAGCCACATATGCAGAAATAAAGAGGGTACTTAGCCACATAGGCAGAAATAAAGAGGAGTACTTAGCCACATAGACAGAAATAAAGAGGGTACTTAGCCACATAGGGAGAAAAAAAGAGGGTACTTAGCCACATATGCAGAAATAAAGAATAGTACCCTGGAGGCAGAAATAAAGAGGAGTACTTAGCCACATAGGCAGAAACAAAGAGAAGGTACTTAGCCACATAGGGAGAAAAAAAGAGGGTACTTAGCCACATATGCAGAAATAAAGAATAGTACCCTGGAGGCAGAAATAAAGAGGAGTATTTAGCCACATAGGCAGAAACAAAGAGGGGGGTACTTAGCCACATAGGCAGAAATAAAGAGGGTACTTAGCCAGATAGGCAGAAATAAATGAGGAGTACTTAATCAGATAGGCAGAAATGAAAAGGTGTATGTAGCCACATAGGCAGAAAAAAAGAGGGTACTTAGCCAATTAGTCACATAGGCAGAAATAAAGAGGGTACTTAGCCACATAGGCAGAAATAAAAAGGGTACTTAGCCACATAGGCAGAAATAGAGTGGAGTACTTAGCCACATAGACAGAAATCAAGAAGGTACTTAGCCACATATGCAGAAATAAAGAGGCGTACTTAGCCACATAGGGAGAAAAAAAGAGGGTACTTAGCCACATATGCAGAAATAAAGAATTGTACCCTGGAGGCAGAAATAAAGAGGAGTACTTAGCCACATAGGCAGAAACAAAGAGGGGGTACTTAGCCACATAGGCAGAAATAAAGAGGGTACTTTGCCACATAGCCAGAAATAAAGATAAGTACACTGGAGGCAGAAATAAAGAGGACTACTTAGCCACATAGGCAGAAACAAAGAGGGGGTACTTAGCCACATAGGCAGAAATAAAGAGGGTACTTAGCCACATATGCAGAAATAAAGAGGGTACTTAGCCACATAGGCAGAAATAAAGTGGAGTACTTAGCCACATAGACAGAAATCAAGAGGGTACTTAGCCACATAGGCAGAAATAAAGAGGCGTACTTAGCCACATAGGCAGAAAAAAAGAGGGTACTTAGCCACATATGCAGAAAAAAAGGGGGTTATTAGCCACATATGCAGAAATAAAGAGGGTACTTAGCCACATAGGCAGAAATAAAGTGGAGTACTTAGCCACATAGACAGAAATCAAGAGGGTACTTAGCCACATAGGCAGAAATAAAGAGGCGTACTTAGCCACATAGGCAGAAAAAAAGAGGGTACTTAGCCACATATGCAGAAATAAAGAATAGTACCCTGGAGGCAGAAAAAAAGAGAAGTACTTAGCCACATAGGCAGAAACAAAGAGGGGGTACTTAGCCACATAGGCAGAAATAAAGAGAGTACTTTGCCACATAGGCAGAAATAAATGAGGAGTACTTAATCAGATAGGCAGAAATGAAGAGGAATACTTAGCCACATAGCCAGAAATAAAGAGGAGTACTTAGCCACATAGGCAGAAAAAAAGAGGGTACTTAGCCAATTAGCCACATAGGCAGAAATAAAGGGGGTACTTAGCCACATAGGCAGAAATAAAGAGGGTACTTAGCCACATAGGCAGAAATAAAGAGGAGTACTTAGCCACATAGACAGAAATAAAGAGGGTACTTAGCCACATAGGCAGAAATGAAAAGGAGTACTTAGCCACATAGGCAGAAAAAAAGAGGGTACTTAGCAAATTAGCCACATAGGCAGAAATAAAGAGGAGTACTTAGCCACATAGACAAAAATCAAGAGGGTACTTAGCCACATAGGCAGAAATAAAGAGGCGTACTTAGCCACATAGGCAGAAAAAAAGAGGGTACTTATCCACATATGCAGAAATAAAGGGGGTAATTAGCCACATAGGCAGAAATAAAGAGGAGTACTTAGCCACATAGACAGAAATAAAGAGGGTACTTAGCCACATAGGCAGAAATGAAAAGGAGTACTTAGCCACATAGACAGAAATAAAGAGGCGTACTTAGCCACATAGGCAGAAAAAAAGAGGGTACTTAGCCACATATGCAGAAATAAAGAATAGTACACTGGAGGCAGAAATAAAGAGGACTACTTAGCCACATAGGCAGAAACAAAGAGGGTGTACTTAGCCACATAGGCAGAAATAAAGAGGGTACTTAGCCACATAGACAGAAATAAATGAGGAGTACTTAATCAGATAGGTAGAAATGAAAAGGTGTACGTAGCCACATAGGCAGAAAAAAAGAGGGTACTTAGCCGCATAGGCAGAAATCAAGAGGGTACTTAGCCACATAGGCAGAAATAAAGAGGCGTACTTAGCCACATAGGGAGAAAAAAGAGGGTACTTAGCCACATAGGCAGAAATAAAGAATAGTACCCTGGAGGCAGAAATAAAGAGGAGTACTTAGACACATAGGCAGAAACAAAGAGGGGGTACTTAGCCACATAGGCAGAAATAAAGAGGGTACTTAGCCACATAGGCAGAAATAAATGAGGAGTACTTAATCAGATAGGCAGAAATGAAAAGGTGTACTTAGCCACATAGGCAGAAAAAAAGAGGGTACTTAGCCAATTAGTCACATAGGCTGAAATAAAGAGGGTACTTAACAACATAGGCAGAAATAAAAAGGGTACTTAGCCACATAGGCAGAAATAAAGTGGAGTACTTAGCCACATAGACAGAAATCAAGAGGGTACTTAGCCACATAGGCAGAAATAAAGAGGCGTACTTAGCCACATAGTGAGAAAAAAAGAGGGTACTTAGCCACATAGGCAGAAATAAAGAATAGTACCCTGGAGGCAGAAATAAAGAGGAGTACTTAGCCACATAGACAGAAACAAAGAGGGGGTACTAAGCCACATAGGCAGAAATAAAGAGGGTACTTAGCCACATAGGCAGAAATAAATGAGAAGTACTTAATCAGATAGGCAGAAATGAAGATGAATACTTATCCACATAGCCAGAAATAAAGAGGAGTACTTAGCCACATAGGCAGAATTAAAGAGGGTACTTAGCCACATAGGCAGAAATAAAGAGGGTACTTAGCCATATATGCAGAAATAAAGGGGTACTTAGCCACATATGCAGAAATAAAGAGGGTACTTAGCCACATAGGCAGAAATAAAGAGGAGTACTTAGCCACATAGACAGAAATAAAGAGGGTACTTAGCCACATAGGCAGAAATAAAAAGGAGAACTTAGCCACATAGGCAGAAAAAAAGAGGGTACTTAGCCAATTAGCCACATAGGCAGAAATAAAGGGGGTACTTAGCCACATAGGCAGAAATAAAAAGGAGTACTTAGCCACATAGGCAGATATAAAGAGGGTACTTAGCCACATATGCAGAAATAAAGGGGTACTTAGCCACATATGCAGAAATAAAGAGGGTACTTAGCCACATAGGCAGAAATAAAGAGGAGTACTTAGCCACATAGACAGAAATAAAGAGGGTACTTAGCCACATAGGGAGAAAAAAAGAGGGTACTTAGCCACATATGCAGAAATAAAGAATAGTACCCTGGAGGCAGAAATAAAGAGGAGTACTTAGCCACATAGGCAGAAACAAAGAGAAGGTACTTAGCCACATAGGGAGAAAAAAAGAGGGTACTTAGCCACATATGCAGAAATAAAGAATAGTACCCTGGAGGCAGAAATAAAGAGGAGTATTTAGCCACATAGGCAGAAACAAAGAGGGGGTACTTAGCCACATAGGCAGAAATAAAGAGGGTACTTAGCCAGATAGGCAGAAATAAATGAGGAGTACTTAATCAGATAGGCAGAAATGAAAAGGTGTATGTAGCCACATAGGCAGAAAAAAAGAGGGTACTTAGCCAATTAGTCACATAGGCAGAAATAAAGAGGGTACTTAGCCACATAGGCAGAAATAAAAAGGGTACTTAGCCACATAGGCAGAAATAGAGTGGAGTACTTAGCCACATAGACAGAAATCAAGAGGGTACTTAGCCACATATGCAGAAATAAAGAGGCGTACTTAGCCACATAGGGAGAAAAAAAGAGGGTACTTAGCCACATATGCAGAAATAAAGAATTGTACCCTGGAGGCAGAAATAAAGAGGAGTACTTAGCCACATAGGCAGAAACAAAGAGGGGGTACTTAGCCACATAGGCAGAAATAAAGAGGGTACTTTGCCACATAGCCAGAAATAAAGATAAGTACACTGGAGGCAGAAATAAAGAGGACTACTTAGCCACATAGGCAGAAACAAAGAGGGGGTACTTAGCCACATAGGCAGAAATAAAGAGGGTACTTAGCCACATATGCAGAAATAAAGAGGGTACTTAGCCACATAGGCAGAAATAAAGTGGAGTACTTAGCCACATAGACAGAAATCAAGAGGGTACTTAGCCACATAGGCAGAAATAAAGAGGCGTACTTAGCCACATAGGCAGAAAAAAAGAGGGTACTTAGCCACATATGCAGAAAAAAAGGGGGTTATTAGCCACATATGCAGAAATAAAGAGGGTACTTAGCCACATAGGCAGAAATAAAGTGGAGTACTTAGCCACATAGACAGAAATCAAGAGGGTACTTAGCCACATAGGCAGAAATAAAGAGGCGTACTTAGCCACATAGGCAGAAAAAAAGAGGGTACTTAGCCACATATGCAGAAATAAAGAATAGTACCCTGGAGGCAGAAAAAAAGAGAAGTACTTAGCCACATAGGCAGAAACAAAGAGGGGGTACTTAGCCACATAGGCAGAAATAAAGAGAGTACTTTGCCACATAGGCAGAAATAAATGAGGAGTACTTAATCAGATAGGCAGAAATGAAGAGGAATACTTAGCCACATAGCCAGAAATAAAGAGGAGTACTTAGCCACATAGGCAGAAAAAAAGAGGGTACTTAGCCAATTAGCCACATAGGCAGAAATAAAGGGGGTACTTAGCCACATAGGCAGAAATAAAGAGGGTACTTAGCCACATAGGCAGAAATAAAGAGGAGTACTTAGCCACATAGACAGAAATAAAGAGGGTACTTAGCCACATAGGCAGAAATGAAAAGGAGTACTTAGCCACATAGGCAGAAAAAAAGAGGGTACTTAGCAAATTAGCCACATAGGCAGAAATAAAGAGGAGTACTTAGCCACATAGACAAAAATCAAGAGGGTACTTAGCCACATAGGCAGAAATAAAGAGGCGTACTTAGCCACATAGGCAGAAAAAAAGAGGGTACTTATCCACATATGCAGAAATAAAGGGGGTAATTAGCCACATATGCAGAAATAATGAGGGTACTTAGCCACATATGCAGAAATAAAGTGGAGTACTTAGCCACATAGACAGAAATCAAGAGGGTACTTAGCCACATAGGCAGAAATAAAGAGGCGTACTTAGCCACATAGGCAGAAAAAAAGAGGGTACTTAGCCACATATGCAGAAATAAAGAATAGTACCCTGGAGGCAGAAATAAAGAGGAGTACTTAGCCACATAGGCAGAAACAAAGAGGGGGTACTTAGCCACATAGGCAGAAATAAAAAGGGTACTTTGCCACATAGGCAGAAATAAATGAGGAGTACTTAATCAGATAGGCAGAAATGAAGAGGAATACTTAGCCACATAGCCAGAAATAAAGAGGAGTACTTAGCCACATAGGCAGAAAAAAAGAGGGTACTTAGCCAATTAGCCCCATAGGCAGAAATAAAGGGGGTACTTAGCCACATAGGCAGAAATAAAGAGGGTACTTAGCCATATATGCAGAAATAAAGGGGTACTTAGCCACATATGCAGAAATAAAGAGGGTACTTAGCCACATAGGCAGAAATAAAGAGGAGTACTTAGCCACATAGACAGAAATAAAGAGGGTACTTAGCCACATAGGCAGAAATGAAAAGGAGTACTTAGCCACATAGGCAGAATAAAAGAGGGTACTTAGCCAATTAGCCACATAGACAGAAATAAAGGGGGTACTTAGCCACATAGGCAGAAATAAGGAGGAGTACTTAGCCACATAGGCAGAAATAAAGAGGGTACTTAGCCACATATGCAGAAATAAAGGGGTACTTAGCCACATATGCAGAAATAAAGAGGGTACTTAGCCACATAGGCAGAAATAAAGAGGAGTATTTAGCCACATAGACAGAAATAAAGAGGGTACTTAGCCACATAGGCAGAAATGAAAAGGAGTACTTAGTCACATAGGCAGAAATGAAAAGGAGTACTTAGTCAAATAGGCAGAAATAAAGAGGCGTACTTAGCCACATAGGCAGAAATCAAGAGAGTACTTAGCCGCATAGGCAGAAATCAAGAGGGTACTTAGCCACATAGGCAGAAATAAAGAGGCGTACTTAGCCACATAGGCAGAAAAAAGAGGGTACTTAGCCACATATGCAGAAATAAAGAATAGTACACTGGAGGCAGAAATAAAGAGGACTACTTAGCCACATAGGCAGAAACAAAGAGGGGGTACTTAGCCACATAGGCAGAAATAAAGAGGGTACTTAGCCACATAGGCAGAAATAAATGAGGAGTACTTAATCAGATAGGCAGAAATGAAAAGGTGTACTTAGCCACATAGGCAGAAAAAAAGAGGGTACTTAGCCGCATAGGCAGAAATCAAGAGGGTACTTAGCCACATAGGCAGAAATAAAGAGGCGTACTTAGCCACATAGGCAGAAAGAAGAGGGTACTTAGCCACATATGCAGAAATAAAGAATAGTACACTGGAGGCAGAAATAAAGAGGACTACTTAGCCACATAGGCAGAAACAAAGAGGGGGTACTTAGCCACATAGGCAGAAATAAAGAGGGTACTTAGCCACATAGGCAGAAATAAATGAGGAGTACTTAATCAGATAGGCAGAAATGAAAAGGTGTACTTAGCCACATAGGCAGAAAAAAAGAGGGTACTTAGCCGCATAGGCAGAAATCAAGAGGGTACTTAGCCACATAGGCAGAAATAAAGAGGCGTACTTAGCCACATAGGCAGAAAGAAGAGGGTACTTAGCCTTATATGCAGAAATAAAGAATAGTACACTGGAGGCAGAAATAAAGAGGACTACTTAGCCACATAGGCAGAAACAAAGAGGGGGTACTTAGCCACATAGGCAGAAATAAAGAGGGTACTTAGCCACATAGGCAGAAATAAATGAGGAGTACTTAATCAGATAGGCAGAAATGAAAAGGTGTACTTAGCCACATAGGCAGAAAAAAAGAGGGTACTTAGCCAATTAGTCACATAGGCAGAAATAAAGAGGGTACTTAGCCACATAGGCAGAAATAAAAAGGGTACTTAGCCACATAGGCAGAAATAAAGTGGAGTACTTAGCCACATAGACAGAAATCAAGAGGGTACTTAGCCACATAGGCAGAAATAAAGAGGCGTACTTAGCCACATAGGGAGAAAAAAAGAGGGTACTTAGCCACATATGCAGAAAGAATAGTACCCTGGAGGCAGAAATAAAGAGGAGTACTTAGCCACATAGGCAGAAACAAAGAGGGGGTACTTAGCCACATAGGCAGAAATAAAGAGGGTACTTAGCCACATAGGCAGAAATAAATGAGGAGTACTTAATCAGATAGGCAGAAATGAAGAGGAATACTTAGCCACATAGCCAGAAATAAAGAGGAGTACTTAGCCACATAGGCAGAAATAAAGAGGGTACTTAGCCACATAGGCAGAAATGAAAAGGAGTACTTAGCCACATAGGCAGAAAAAAGAGGGTACTTAGCCAATTAGCCACATAGACAGAAATAAAGGGGGTACTTAGCCACATAGGCAGAAATAAAGAGGAGTACTTAGCCACATAGGCAGAAATAAAGAGGGTACTTAGCCACATATGCAGAAATAAAGGGGTACTTAGCCACATATGCAGAAATAAAGAGGGTACTTAGCCACATAGGCAGAAATAAAGAGGAGTACTTAGCCACATAGACAGAAATAAAGAGGATACTTAGCCACATAGGCAGAAATGAAAAGGAGTACTTAGTCACATAGGCAGAAATGAAAAGGAGTACTTAGTCAAATAGGCAGAAATAAAGAGGCGTACTTAGCCACATAGGCAGAAATCAAGAGAGTACTTAGCCGCATAGGCAGAAATCAAGAGGGTACTTAGCCACATAGGCAGAAATAAAGAGGCGTACTTAGCCACATAGGCAGAAAAAAAGAGGGTACTTAGCCACATATGCAGAAATAAAGAATAGTACACTGGAGGCAGAAATAAAGAGGACTACTTAGCCACATAGGCAGAAACAAAGAGGGGGTACTTAGCCACATAGGCAGAAATAAAGAGGGTACTTAGCCACATAGGCAGAAATAAATGAGGAGTACTTAATCAGATAGGCAGAAATGAAAAGGTGTACTTAGCCACATAGGCAGAAAAAAAGAGGGTACTTAGCCAATTAGTCACATAGGCAGAAATAAAGAGGGTACTTAGCCACATAGGCAGAAATAAAGAGGGTACTTAGCCACATAGGCAGATGTAAAGAGAAGTACATAGTCAGATAGGCAGAAGTATAGAGGAGTACTTAGCCACATAGACAGACCTAAATGGGAGTACTTATTAAAGCTAAAAAAATAAACTTATCCGTTCCGTCAGTTGAAAATAAAAAGTTGATATTTCTCTAATCTGTTTTCACCTTTCCATTGTACATCAACTAAACTATCAATACTTCGTTCTCTTTCAAATAGTATTTTATTAAATAATGTATGAGCACTATATATTTTCAACTCACAAATATCTAGTCCAAAGTATTTTTAACTCACAAAGATCTAGTCCTAAATAATTTCAACTGACAAAAAAACAACAACCTAGTTCTGAGTGTTTCCAAGAAATATCTGCAAGTCACTGAAAGTGGAAAAAAACATTTTGGACATTTTTGTCCTCCGTTACTCTCGCTTTTAAAATCCTTTTTTTTTTTTTCTGATCTTTTTTTTCCTTTTTTATTTATTTATATTTTTTTTTACTTTCACTATTTTTTAATTTAATAATTGTTTTCGTCTGGCAATATTACTGCCATTATTTAATTAAAAACTTTGACGAGCTTTTTGTTCCATTTGTAGAATGTAAATAATAAGTCAAACATCGATGACAGCAAAAGAAACAAATCTAAATTAATTTCCCCCATCCCCCCCCCCCCCTAAAATAATGAGCATCTCTCTATATAATTCTATTCATGGCTCAAGAGTTTGGACACGCAAGAAGCGGTAAAGGTAATATCACTCTTTAATTTCCGCAAAATGGACGAACTAGAGATACCCTACAAAAAAAAGAGGGGGGGGGAGAACAAGTAGTATTCACCCGACACAAAATAGCAGGGCCGGACCGTTGTGACCAAGAAAGATCACTATTTTTTAAAATTTCTACCTCACGCAAATTTAGCAGAGAAAAAAAGAGGGGTGGGGGAGGAGAATAAGTTATCTCCTCTGTATTCACCCGTCACTAATAGCCGACTTAACCAATGTGGGGCCCTATGCGAAAAGGAATTCGCGGGGCCCAGTTTGGGTAGGGATACGGATTATAAGTGAAAATTAAGAGTTTATATTAGAAAATACATTCGTCTTTGCATTTTATTCATTCTTTACTACGTACAGAATTACTTTACGAGCCTTGCGTGTAGCGAATTCATACAAATTCTATTTCCTACATAGATGTCACGTGTCAATGTCAATTATTAATGTAAAAATATTAAATATTAAATGATAAACTCAATTCAAGGTTAAGTTCAACATCCGATGACGTAGTTGACATCTGTCTGTCACTCAAGTGACACGCTTGACACTTGATAGGAAATTATTTGATTGGTTGGAAGAAATTAATTTCATTGGTTAAACCAAAGTATTGAACCGGAAGTGAGAACAGAGTCAGTCTGGATGTAAAACTTGAAGAGTAAAAACGTATATTGTTTTGAGTTAGATCTAGTAGAAATCTGAATATATATACTCATTATTTAAACTTTGCATCTATTACAGTTTACTATTGTAAATACTGTACTATATTGTTAGGAATCTCACTATCCTGGCTCTCTGCAAACTGCACCACACGACACCACCAACTGAAAGAACTTGACAACTCAGGGCTCCAAATAACGTAATAGTTTAAAGTCAATAAATAACAGCCAATACTGTACAATAGGCAGCACGTAACACAAGACTGTACAAATATCTCTCCGTTAATAGCCGCACCGCCGTATCAACTCTTGCACTGGTCTATCTGTCACTTCTCGGACTTGTACTGAGCCGTCAAAACGAACCGTAGATCGAGAAGTTGTGTCTCCGGTCTCGGATACCTTCGCCATTTATATAGGGTCCCTGCTGGCCTTCTCGAACCGGACAGAACGCCGCTCGACGTTTCTGGGTGGTCATATGACTACAATTCTCGTGACGCTCCTGAGCTGTGTTCACGACGCCGATCCTTCCCGAACCGTCATGTTGAAACTCGTCTCGGCTGACCGTCTTAACTCGTCACGCTCACCGCTCGTCTTGCGCTGGCCTGGGGCGATTGGCGTTGGCTGACTACAAACACACACCACCCTCATCTCTGCCACCACCAGGTTTATAACAATATGTTAAGTTGTTCCAAGTTTAAAATTAAAGTTTCTGTATTTGAATCTAAAAGGATCTTCACTTATTCAATCTCTAAGATAGTATTTAGATCTAGAGATATACATCATATTGAATCCTCAGCATCACAGTTACAAGATCTCAGCATCCCTGACTATTCGGCAAAGATCAATTAACAAGAGACAGTGACAGTCAAGCTCTTAACATCTTAACCATTATCGTTTGCCCAATTTTCAATTTTGTTTAAACATAACTGTAATTTTCTTTCTAGGGTATTCATGTTTTTCCCATAAGTAAAAATGACAAAGTCATCAACATACAAAGAGCACTTTATGCCAGGGGACAGAGCATTTATGATGCTATTTGTTTTTATGTTGAACAAGGTGACTGACAGAATGCTGCCCTGGGGTACACCCATTTCCTGGTCATGAGTGTCAGAAGCGGAGTTGACCACTCGAACCTGAAATTTTCGGTCTTTCAGGAATTCCCCCACAAAACGGGGAAGGTGTCCCTTAAGCCCCATAAGCTCCAGGTCACGTAGAATGCCATGTTTCCAGGTTGTGTCATAGAATACAGCTACTAGATGTTCTCTTCTGAGTAATGCATTTCTAATATAAGCTTCCAGCCTTACCAGGTGGTCAGTTGTTGTCCGCTCTTGCCGGAATCCGCACTGGTAGTTGGAGATCACTTTATTCCTCTCCAGGTACCAGACCAGCCTACTGTTAATCATTCTTTCCATGGTTTTGCAGATGCAGCTTGTTAGTGCTATTGGTCGATAGTTAGCTGGGTCAGAGCCGTCTCTTCCCGGTTTATATATCGGTATAACTGTGGCTTTCCTCTAGCTGTTTGGGAAAGCGCCTGTTTGCCACACACAGTTATAGACCCCTAGCAGGACTGCCAATGAGAGTTCAGGAAGGTGCTTGAGGAACTGGTAATGGATTTCATCTTCTCCAGGTGCTGTGTCACGTGACTTGTCTAGCGATTCCCTCAGTTCCTCAAGCGAGAACGGTTTTTTGTAGTCTTCATTGTTCTCTGACCTGAAATCAGTGGAGTGTCTTTCCTCCCTGGTTTTGACTTTTTGGAACTCTGGCGTGTAATGTGCAGTGGATGACTTTTCTGCTATTGAGGATGCAAGGCAGTCAGCTATTTCTCTGGGGGACGTGACAGTTCGTCCTTGGTTTTTTAAATGCCCTATTGCATTTGATTCTTTCCCTTTGATTCGCCTTACTGCCTTCCAGACCGCTCTAGCAGAAGTTTTGGCATCCAGACTGCCGACAAAACTTTTCCAGGAATTCCTTTTGGCTGACCGTATGGTTTGTCTAGCCTTTGCTCTAGCTATTCTGAATAGCTTTAGGTTTTCCTGGGAAGGATTCTTTATAAATGCAGCCAGTCGTTTTTTCCTATCGCCAATAGCACTTTTGCAGGCTGTATCAAACCATGGTTTGCTAGGCCGTTTTGGATTTGTGAAGGTTAGGGGGACAACTTTCCTGGCTATACTAAGTAGCTTGCTAGCGAAGGTATCAGCTGGGTTCTGTTCATCGAGGGTATTTTCTTTGATATCCTCTGAGCATCTTTTTTGAAATTGTTCCCAATCGGCCTTATTCAGTTTCTACCGCTGAGGTCGTCCCAGTGAGGGGAGATTGTTAGTAATGATGATTGGGAAGTGATCACTTCCCCGTAGATCATTGCTAACTGACCATTTAAAGTCGTCCAGAAGTCCAGGGACGCATACGGTGAGGTCAATGCATGTGAGAGACCAGTTCCTGGGTGCAAGTAGGTCGGTGATGCATCATTAAGTATGCATAAATCATGTTGGAGGAAGATATCCTCCAGCATACGACCTCTTGTGTCGGTATTGTTGGATCCCCACATGGTGTTATGAGCATTGAAATCCCCAAGGATTATGTAAGGCCGGGGGAGTTGTTTCAATAGGTCCTCCATGTCTGTTTGGTGGTAGATACATGCTGCAGCAAGTGATAACCTTGTGAAGGGTTATCCTAGCTGCTACAGCCTGTAGTGTGGTCTGTAGTTCTACCCTCTCATATGGAATGCTATCCTTCACAAGGATACAGACTCCACCTGATGCTCTCTCTGCATCCTCAACATTCTTGCTGTAAGCACTGTAGCTTCGGAAGCTGATGCTATCTTTCAGAAATGTTTCCTGTAGGCAGACAGCTACAGGAGTCTCAGAGTCCATCAGTAGCTGCATTTCCTCATAATTGGCCTTGAGGCCTCTACAATTCCACTGTACAATTCTGGAATCCATCGCTTATTCTAGATGACCTACTTGAAGCTATTTGGCCTTGGGAGGCCCCCGGAGGGGTTTCCCTTTATTCCAGTGACCTTGGTATTTTTATTCTTGGTTTTGAATGGAGAGGAGGACAACCCCCTTTTGGAGGAAGTCTTTCTCTCTGGAGAGGGGAGATCCCTCTGGTTAGAGCGGAGGTTATTTCCTCCTCGCTCACCTCGGGCATCCTCTCCGCTTTGATTTCTCCCCTTAGGGAGTTGGTCAACCTCTAATTCGGTAGAGGTTGGGGTGTCTGGCTGGTTTCTCTGAGGAGAACCTGTGTCAGACATGATGTCTCCGGGTTCTCCCGGAGTATTGGTTTGACATGCTGCTCAGTCTCCATGCTCTCATCAGCGAGCACAGAGAACCTGTTCTTTAGCATGACAACAGGGCTTTCTTGTTTCTTCAGAGGTGTGTTCTTTGGCGGTGTTTTCCTTTGAGTTGGAGGAGGAGGAGGGGGTGGTGGGGTCAATGTGTCCGTCTGTGTGGCTATGGATCTTCCTATCTTAGCAACAACCTGAGCATAGGTCTTTGTCAAGCCGAATTGGCCCTTGGGTAGGGCCAATACAGCCGATTTCGCCTGGCTGAAGGTACATCCATTTCTTGCCTTGTACTTCTGCATGGCAACCTCCAGTTTCCACACAGGGCAGTCCTTGGAGTAGGCTGAGTGGCCAGCGTGACAGTTTGGGCATTTGAACTGGGCTGTGCAGCCCTTGTCTTCATGACCTTCTCCAGCACATCTGGCACACACAGTGTTCCTCTTGCAGACTGCCGCGCCGTGTCCATAACCCTGGCACTTGAAGCACCTCATGGGGTTAGGTATGTAGGGCCTCACTGGAACTCGTAGGTATCCTGCCTTCACATACTCTGGCGGTGTAATAGTTGAACTCCAAAAGTGCTAAGGAAAGAGGAGCGCAGTGTAACGTCATGTCTCGGGACGCTTTTAATTTAATAATTTATACACCTAGAATTAGCGCGAGACCTATGAAGGGCCGGCCCTGCAAAATAGCGGTCGACTAGTTATTTAGATTAAGCAACATTAAATTAACCAAACAATGAAAGGTGGGTTCCTTCGTCATTGAAGTTTAAAATTGTGTTTGATCATTGGTTTTAAAAGATGAAGCGCTCAAAAGAAACGAAACTGTAAAGAAAGAAATGTTTGCTGAGAGCTGCACTGACCTGTCTTTGGGCAACTCTTATTTTGATGGTGTACACAAAAGCCAAGAGATTATTCTCGAGTGATCTAGTTTTCTACTTCGTTTTTTTTAAACAAATGCTTTGATTTAATTTAAACTAATTCAATTTTTCTTTTATTTGGTCATAGACATGGATCATCTGTTTTACTATCCATTTGAAATAACCTGTTTTCATTCAACGCACGGCCACCTTTAGAAGCATTAGAGACAGACCACTAAGTTTGAAATGCACCGAGTTTCTGACCAATGAAAACAGCGCGCACTATGGAGGGAAGAACACCGTATCCTTGAGTCAAGTTAAAAACCTAAACATTGCTATGTTGTTGCGATCATTGACTAGTCAACTAAGAAGTCGTTAGTTTACTTTTTAATTCCTGTAGTGTTTGAGGACAAACAAGCAAGGGAAACGAAGATTGCATTCTAATGCTTTAATTACCAGGGAAAATGTTTGAGCCCCCGGTGGCTAGGTATACTTACTTTCTTAGAATGAGTAGTGGACGATGTCCAGCACTCACTCTTTAGAAGATGTCAACAAAAAAGTGAAAAAAAGAGGAAAAGTCTCGAGTGTCCATCGAGGGCGTCGCCCAGCGGAAGATGATAAACCTTACAGTCGAAATGACGCCCGCAACAAAAGCATCAACAGACTAACCGAGACTTATAGTCCATCTCTGAATTTTTATCCAGACGACTACGAAGTTTCCAACGATTCCTATTCAGCAGATATCAGCAGCATGTCGACCAAAGAGACAAAGGCAAAAGGCAAGAAAAAAGGAGGCAAGAAGAAGGGGAAAGAGAAAGACCGGAAAGAATCGAATAAAACCGAAGAAAACCCGCCCAAATCTCCCGAGCCTGTGGAGGAAATAAAAGTGTCTCAAGGCAACTTACAAGAAAAGAGGCACTCATCTATCGTGAGGAAAAATGTGGAAGGTGGCAAACGCTCAGATAGCATTTTGAGTCTCTTAAAGAACTCGCTTCATTCAAAGACTTCCTTATCAAAAGCAAATGCCGATCCCATGGTTCAGAGGGCTTCTAATGTTGTTAGACCACCCAGTAGCAGGCAGTTTATAGTGACTAAGAAATCAGTGGCCGATTTCGGATGTAGCGTTCCTGGCGATTTTAGTAATCTTCAGTTATCGGGAAGCACCAATAAGCTTCTGAGGGCATCGTATCAGGCAGTACCACGGCAAGAAAGTTTAAAGCTAAACGACATCGCAACCCAGACAGCCCCTCACGTCTGCCGACAGTGTGATGATTCCAATTATTTAATGTCACGGCAAATGCCCAACGAGGCTTCCAATCAAGGGAGGCTAGCCAGTCTGGCTGCTCAAGAGGCTGGTAATACTTACATGTACTCCCCTCCAAACAGATATATCCCCGAGGTTAATGCTCCGTATCATTATCAAGGCTCCACCACCGTGTCGGGTGGTTTACGTGAAGATTTGAGACAAAGCATTATTTCCCAATCCAGAAATGCGCCTTATGTTGGTGCTGAAAGAGGCGGACAAGCTAACCACTACGCCGCTTATGATGCTGATAAAGCCAAACTATTGAAAAGTAACAAAAGCAAATATATTTGTTACCGAGTACCTAATGCAGAAAACAATGGTATGAACTCAGAACATGACATGAGAGCACAATTGATTGGAAATAAATCGATGATGAATAAAACCACTTCATCGCCTTTGATCAATTATGCCACACGAGCGCCCAAAGAAAGGGACTGCCCTTCAAATATACAACTTGACCCTAATGCATACAAAACAACAACAACGTCCACCTCAGAAACCAATGCTGCGCAAAGGTGGTCTCGTAGATCACAAAACTTTGTGGAGAACTCCACTGGTCCCGCCAGGAACAGAACATCTGGGCAAATGAAAAAGTCTAACCTATCACCACCAATGGTCAGCTTTAAATCCAATGACATGTTAGCTGACCAGGTTTACGAAGTAGGAGTCAGCAGATCTTGCGATTCTGTGAAAACGTTAAAGGAATGGAATACCTTGGTGGCCAGAGATTTCCAGCATCTTCTACAGCTTTACCAAAACTTTCAGAAGCTGAGTTTCAAATACAAATTGAATGATGACTATGATTTTGTGAGCGATGTTGGAAACTGTAGTATTCTAAAAGAGAACCAAAATAATGAGGATGTGATGGACTATAGCGATAGATCAGATCAGTCGGAAGACAAATCTATTGTAATATTGACATCAGACGACGAGGCTTTGAGTAACAATAATGAATGCAGCAATCCAGAATCACATCCTGAGAACAACGTACATAACATTATAACGGGTTTGGAAACAAGTAAGGAGCATCATAAACTCATCAAAATCTTCTGTGCTGCTAAAGCAGCTTCCGAAGTAGGGATCAAAGTTCCAGGCATCAACAGCCAAGGTTGGGTAGATGATGAGTTTGTCAAGCACCTTCAGCTTGCCAGACAATTTGATGTCCGAAGCACTATCAACTATTGTGCGATTCAAGTGAATCTACTCGACGAAGACGCCTACGAGTACCTCTTCAACTATGTGCAACTGTATTGCGAGTTTCTGGCTGTAAAGAGAGACCGCATTGGCTGCTGCAATTACATGGAACAATATCAGCCTCTTTTGACCGCTTTCAAAAAGTATCTTGATATATTCTTCACGTTTAGTGCGGCCAAACTTTTTCGCGAGGAAAGACAAAAAATCCCTGGATTAGATGAACAAGGTTTTTTGGAAGAAGGATTTATTGATTATGTACAGAATAGTGTAGAGTTCAACTTGCGCGTGATGATTGACCGATGCAATTCATTCCCGGCCACTTCGTTCAGCTTAAAACATGTGAATTGTTATATACAAGAATATCTTCGGCTTTATAACTGCTACCAAGCAGACTTAAACAAGAAATGCTCCCAACTGACTGGTGATATGAACAGGACTCAAACAAACCAACGTAAGATGACCTTTGACACAAATTGTTCAACTGATAAAGGTCAGAGCGACTTATCTGACTGCAATTCCCCGGAAACAGAAGTCCAACTAGTGTCTTTGCAAGTTACTTCCTGTAATGAAGTGTATGCTCGTCCATGCGTGCAGACGGATAACCCCAAGGCTACTAATTGCCTTAATCAGTCGCAGTTTCAGAATTCAGGGGTGATAAATGTATCCTATCGGAAGTCTCAACCATCGAATGCATCTGCGGACAGCGGTTGTCAAGTAGAGCACTCTGAACTTTACAGTCTGCAGGAAGAAACTGAGCAAGCTCCACCATTACAAGCGGTCATGCAACGTAAGTAATAAGTGTTATACAGTCATTGGTTTGTCAGCAGGTTGATAGACTAGTTCAATTAGTGGTTTGGTTGTCTACATTTTAGTGGTTTGGTTGTCTACACTTTAGTGGTTTGCTTGTCTACACTTTAGTGGTTTGGTAGTCCATTGAAATAAAGTTCTCCCTTTAGTGGTTTGGTTGACCATAGAAATAAAGTTCTTCTTTTAGTGATTTGGTTGTCCATTGAAATAAAGTTCTCCCTTTAGTGGTTTCGTTGTCCATTGAAATAAAGTTCTCCCTTTAGTGGTTTCGTTGTTCATTGAAATAAAGTTCTCCCTTTAGTGATTTGGTGGACCATAGAAATAAAGTACTTCTTTAAGTGGTTTGGTTTGACCATAGAAATAAAGTTCTCCTTTTAGTGGTTTGGTTGATCACAGAAATAAAGTTCTCCCTTTAGTGGTTAAGTTGTCTACACTTTAGTGGTTTGGTTGTCCTCAGAAATAAAGTTCTCCCATAAGTAGTTTGGTTGTCCATAACAATAAAGTTTTAACTTTAGTGGTTCGGTTGTCTACAGAAATAGAGTTTTGATATAAAACTCGCCAGTCTGACTTTAAGAAGAATTAATAACAGACTGCTTCCATTGTCCTTTAAAACTGAATGATTTGTTTGTTAGTTTTGTGATTCAGCGTGGCTCTTAATTGTCTTGAAGTCTCGAAATCGTTAATAACTTTTTTTGTTACAAATCTTATTACTTACTTCGTCTGGGAGGAATCTTTCACATTATTTCTCCCCATTCTCGGAATTCAGGTCCGGCCTTAGGTGATTGGAGGCCCTAGGTGAATTCAATAGGTGGCCCCAAATGAAATAGAAATACAAAAAATGAAGACAAATAAAATGTAATCTATTAAAAATCTTCTCAATCTATTTCTAAATCCACAAATAAGTGAAACATATATAGCGCTGATTGGATGAGCATATGTCATGGACTATTTCTGATCCCCAGACTAGAAATAACTTTTCAACATTTCACCAAAAGGAAGAAACAATGGTCTTGTTTCATAAGTAGTCTAACAAGTAGATCTAAACATTTGGGAATTAAGTCTTCAATTAGAGTAGAGACTTAGAGCTTGGTTAGTAGACATATAGCCATAGACTTCTGCTCTGTTTGGGAGTCGATCCATGTTTCGCATTTTGTATCTGTGCGAAGCCCCCACCATACGAAGGCCCAAGACGGCTGCGTATTTTGCCTATGCCTAAGGCTGGCCCTGCTTGGATCAAATTTGCACAATTATTCATTGTCGATGACAACACATGTATCAAACTTAAACAATTAGTTAATCAAATTAATTTTTGTTGATTACTTGCAATGATGTTTTTTAAAATTTAAATGTAAAAAGCTAATTGGAGATAATCTAATAATATATATACTTAGAAAAGCAAGCTAGCTATGTAAAATGTATTTTATTTCACATTTAAACTGTAATATACATTTGCTTTTCATATGTTTGTACACTCCTAATTGTGAAATCACTACATGAGTTAGCAAATTCTGAAACTAATTTGACTAATTTTTATTTTTGTAATAACCCTTTGACATCACAACATTTCACCACAAATGTACATTTGTAGTTAATGTGAAGTATTTAACTGTTTACACGCATGCATAATGTTCTGGAACTGTGGAACTATCTAACTAGGTTGTTATCCTCGTGACTGCAGTCCAATTACAGTCAGTCAGCATCGACTGTTCTTACACTTGTTTATTTAAAACTAAGAAATGCTTATTTACAGATTTATGTGGACCCAAATAATGTGAAAGTTTAGCAGCAGAGTTGTTTAAAGTGTGGAAATACAGCTTCTGGCACTCATAAAACTCCTGTGGAAGAATTGACTGGAACTTCTCTTTCAGGTCATAATTTGGTCGGAGGTATGTCCCCTGGAGCTGAATCAGCTACTGCACTAAATGATGAGCTCAGGGTTTGGAAAACTGGTTTTAAGTCCTTGACGTCTTAAAATCGCTTTCAGATTCCACAATCAAGGAATCCAAATAAGTCTTGTACATTTCATTAGAAACAGTCTCACCTTTCAGCAAAGGAAAATGACAAACATGTTTTCAATTGCTCGCCTGGAGGATTGGGATGGCTCTGTTTGAAAAGATTCAAGATACACATACATTTCATGGGCAAACAACCCATGCATTACCTACGAAGTCTGTCTTCCAATCCTAATTAGAAAAATTAATAACAAAGTGAACGTCAATGTCCTTCAAGGAACATTCTTTTTTTCCCGTAAAGATCCCACATTTTTCTAAATACAATGTCCACCCTAAGCCAGCGGTTATTATTGTGGTATCAAACATTCGAACATTGGAGACTTTGTTTCCAAATCTTCAAGTACTTCTTAGAACTGTCAGTGGTTAAGACCCGAAAAGCTATGCTAAGTTTGTTTACACTGATAATCTATACAATAAAATGTTAATATTCAATGCAGCTTTACGCGCACGTTCATGTGTAGAGGACTCGCTATTATTTGCTTTAAAACGAGTTAGTTTTTTTTTTTGGTCACAGTCCGTCTGATAAATTAGGATCCATAGTCGGACATTGGGGAAAACTCAAACTCCTTTTGTAATATAAAAAAAATATTTTAATTAGGAAATACTTCAGATCCAAAACGAAAGAAGCTCTTTGTTGTCAAGTCTTTTGGTGTTATTACACTTCATGTCGAGCAGACGTGTACGTGTCCTACCTGTTTTGGATAGTATTCTATTTTTAGTCCGACTGACCACCACAGACACAAACTAATAGCGGCTATTCCCCCTGAAGCAATGAATTTAAAAAGCATAGAATGAAGTATACTTGTTTCAAGCTGCTATCTAACATGGTTACACAGTTAGGATGAATTTGTGACACTCATACATTTTTCGGTCTAAGTTTTTCTGCTACTGTCTATAGTCCAACTTTGACCACATAAAATGTCTTCTCTCCCATGGGACATATCTCTATAATCCCTACATCAAGCTCTACACATCTAGACAATTTTTGTTGTATTACGTTTATACTAAGTAACAAAGACAGTTTGTGTGGAAACACAAACTCAAAATCGGCCCCCAAAATGGTCCACCCAGGCAGATAAAAAGGCCGGTAAAAAGCCGGTATCAATATTTTCAGAAAGAACATCAGAATTAAATTCTATCAAAGACAAATGACAGAGAAGAATGGAGAAAGACGTTTGACACATCTTGTGTGGTACCCCAGTGGTTCAGCAGACCAAAGAATAGGTGAAAGTGAGTGTGAAGTTAAATGTGAATCTGGCCTAATTGATGTCTTATAATGAATATCTAATTGATCTAATTGTTTTGTAAAGGGTCAATCTCTAATTCAAATCCTCAAAAAAAAAATTGTAAAAATTCGTAAAGAAAAAAAAAATTTCTTTAGTTATGTGTTCTATTGCTGTGTTGTTGCGCTGCAGACCACGCGATAATATGATAAACTATTTATTAATTATTTTAATTTATGTCCAACTTATATGCATACTAAATAGATTTTTTTTCTCTTAAAAAAGTAAACATTATTTTGGGGTAAATGTAGTAATGTTATACAGATTTTACATAACGTAGCAATACAAATGTACAAAAAAAAATTGACAAAAAATCTAAAACCATTTGCATAAATGTGTTAAAACTATGAATCTAGTTTCTGAGATTGAAACGGGACTGACGGAAGGGGACATACAGACCACACGAGACTCTAATAGTGGGGCTATTCCCCTCTCGGGAACCGCTAAAACACTAAAAAAAACATTTAGTAATATATAATAAGTTTTTAAAAAACATCACAAATACTACTCAGAGTTATACAAAGCTCTGGTGTGATGTTAAAGTTCCAGACAAGGCAGCATTAGTAGTAGTTTAGAGTAGAGTATAGAATCTAGATATATGCTATAGAATACTAGTCAACCCGCGGAGTAGCATATGCTGCAATTTAGCAGGGCCGGCCTTAGGCCACTGCAACTTATGCGACCGCAGTTGGCCTCGCACTTTCATAGGCCCCTGCGTTAAATCTAGGTGTAAATTATTAAATTAAACCATTTTATAACTTATAACAGATTTAACGCGGGAGCTCCTGGAAATCTCATGAAATTGCAAAATATACGAAAAAGTCATGTAAATCTCCGGAATTTATAAAAATCTTTTGAAAATTCATACAAATCTTCTGAAATATAGACAAAATTGTTATTTTGGGGTATCACTCAATATGGAAAACGCCAGCCAATCCTTCGCGCGATTAAAAAAAAGGCATTATACAATACCCGTAATTGTGGAATCTGGTGAAAGAAGTTTCTCGCTCCTCAGTGAGGTCAACAATTCTCGAAGAAAGATTGAAACATTTGGTAATTCTTGCTATTGAGCGTGATCTATGTAGGAAACAGAATTTTAAAATGTACTGTATGACTTTGCTACACGCGAGGCTCGTATAGTAATTCTGTATGTAGTAAAGAATGAATAACACGAAACGCAAAGACGAATTTATTTTCTAATAAAAAATCTTAATTTTCACTTATTATGCGTATCCCTACCCAAACTGGGCTCGCGCAATCCGTTTCGCATAGGGCCTCGCAATGATTAAGTCAGGTCCAGCTATTTAGTGAAGGGTGAAGACAGAGACGATTATTTATTCTTCACCCCAACCCTTTTTTTTTTGCATTGAAAGCTACGTGGGGTAACTCTAGTCAGACTTGCAGAAATAAAAGTGTTATCTTTCCAAGACTTTTTCATAATGTCCGCATGGTTGGGCCACGAAGAGAATGGATTCTAGTTTGGTGATAGGCCTATAGATCCAGATGTATAAATGTTCCTGAATGTCTATTTTAGCGGTTCTCAACCTTTTTAGCTCCGCGACCCCCTAATACAATTTTCCACTAGGCGGCGACCCTCAAGCATACAACTTTTTTCGTTCATTGACTTAGGTAAATGTGATTTTGCTAGTGTTAAATATTCTTCAAAACGTGATTAGATCTTCTCCATCATCATCATCAAACTCCATTTGATCGCCAATGTTTTCATAAAAAATTGAATTCATGTCAATTAGCTATTTTTAGCTCCATTCATAATATTTTTTTTATTCATGAATTTATGCATTCGCTTTACTTATAACATTATTATTTTCTTTAATTGTTTCTAATGCACAATATCAGTGACTATATTTGTAATACGCGAGTCAAGACCCGCGGGCAGCAGGTAATATATGTCTAGTATAAATATATAGGTTGAGAACCCCTGGTCTATTTATTTTTTTCACTCTTTTTATGAGGACATGCGGGAATACCCGCATATCGTAGGCATGTTCATGATAATGATTGTCTAGAGCTCCAGACCAAATTTAATTATTAGATTATTATAGGCTATTCAAAAAATTATAATGGTTTAACCAGAGTTTTCCCTGTGTGGCCTATCAGCTAGTAATTATCTCCCCAAAGATATACATCAACTGTAGAATTTCAAGAAACATCGATAAAATACATTTCGATATCCGTGTCCACCCAGGTTTTTACAAAGTTTCTATCAACTCACTCTGTCTGTCTGTCTGTCTATATGGTAAAAGTTTGTACACGTTATTCCTCCACACCCAATCTCGGATTAAGATGAAATTTGGCACAATTATTTCTTGTACATGACAACTCAAGAATCAATTTAACAAATTAACCTATTAGTTCATTAAATATTGGTAATTAATTATTTTGTTTGATACCCTGAATAAGGGAAAAAAAGTACTTGACAGATGTGGTGGTATTATAAGTTGAAGGACTCGAGCCCTAAATGAACATTTTTTATGTATTTATAAAAAAATATGTAAACATTCACCAAGATACCCCCTTCTTCCCTCCCCTTTTCACAACTTGTCTAGACAAGTGATAGGATCAGAGTGAACCGAGAAAGCTAAAAGCTAAAAAAAAAGTTTGTAAATTTGTCATCGCACAGACTCTAGTAGCATTAAAAGGAGCCACACTCAAAAGGCACTAAAACTAGTCCCATTTCAAACACACTAAAAATAAACTAGTCACACTTCAAACACACTTACAATAGACTACAATTACACTCCAAACACACTAAAAATAGACTAGTCACACACTTCAAACGCACTCAAAATAGACTACAATCAAACTCCAAGCGCATTAAAAATAGACTACAATCACATGCCAAACACACTAAAAATAGATAAAAGTTATACTCTTAAGAACACTTTTCCACGCATAGATAACTTTCATTCATAACCTCAGTTCCCAAGCATCGATCCCAAATTTAGAGAATAGACCCCTCTCACTGGCATAGAACCCAGTTCCCAGGCATTAAACCCTCCTCCAAGGAAGACCCCTCCTCCTCACTTTCACGGGCCCAAAAAAGCCAATGCATTAAAGTTCGACTGTATTGGTCACTCAGTGTGGAACTTTAGGAAAGGTCAAAAAGATTCAAACGTTAAAAGGTACGCAAGGACAAATGAAGATGAAGACTTTCAGAGAGCGACATTTTCTGCTTTGTTTATTTATAAACTCAACTGCATAGACAAATGAAGACATGCAGAGAGCAAAAGTTTCTGCTTTGTTTATTTATAAACTCAACTGCATAGACAAATGAAGACATTCAGAGAGCGAGACTTTATGCTTTGTTTATTTATAAACTCAACTGCATAGACAAATGAAGACATTCAGAGAGCGAGACTTTATGCTTTGTTTATTTATAAGCTCAACTGCATAGACAAATGAAAACATGCAGAGAGCGAAATTTTCTGCTTTGTTTATTTCTAAGCTCAACAAGAAAGTAAGACGTAGTGAAGAGAAATAAAATAGTCCACTCCATTGACGGCTGTAATTTTTCCGAATGAGCGTGTAATGTATAGCTGTCTTGAAACAAAGCTTGGGTTTATTTGACATGTTGCGGATGTTCTGGACTATTACATCCTACCCCAAAACTTTCGCAGGACGGCAGTGTTCAAACCACTAAGACGACAGCCCAGAACATATACCACACGATAGAGAACACAAATAGAGTTAAAGCTAACGTTGTTAATCAATGTACCTACCTGGGCAGCACTGCCCACCTAATGCCTTACTGTTGATAGAAAAAGACAACGGTCTCGCCAAGCCAACAGTACTTTTGGTCGCCTCCGATGTTGGAGAAGGTCTCTTCACTTACCAATATAAATAAATGTTTATATACCAGTGTTTCTTAACACACTGGAGACTGGTGTAGACAGTATAAAAGCACTACTTACTATTTGATAACTTCGATGGGTCGAATACATATCACCGCATGCCAAAAGCGATCTTTTTGGGAGAGTTTAAAAGAGGTGTCTCCCGTAAGCGCTATAAAGATTAACTCAGATACCATTTTGACCTCACTGGCAGCAGATGGCCCCTGAAAGAGATAGTTGGAGAGCTCTCTCGAATACGCGGGACACACATTGAGGCCAAAAGAAAACTTCCAGTGTAGAGAGGTGCAGAAGACGTGAAGAAAACTGACATAGCAGACGACAGCTTTGTCTGCATCAGATGTGACAAATATGCAGGTGGCTACTGGGTTTGCGTAGTCTTGTGAAACACTGCACTTATCTATATCTTCGTAGTCGAAGACATTGCCATTATTCATGATGACATTGTGCCACTATCAAAAGTGTTTCCGGTGGTGAATCGGAACCCTTTAGTTTTAAAGGAATGGTTTTAAATGAGCAGAACTGTTCCATCCAAATATCTATCTATCTATCTATCTATCTATCTATCTATCTATCTATCTATCTATCTATCTATCTATCTATCTATCTATCTATCTATCTATCTATATCTTTCCTTTCTCTCTCTCTCTCTCTCTCTCTCTCTCTCTCTATATATATATATATATATATATAGAGAGAGAGAGAGAGAGAGAGAAATAATTGACAGAATATCTTAGTTCCAAACATGTGCCACATTGAACTAGGTCCCTAATGGGAAGTGTACATTGCTATTAAACGGAAGTTACACTGTAAGGAAAAAACAAAACAACAAACATCCAAATAAAACCCAACATGACTTAAAAGTCTATCATCTAGTGGCTGTCATGAAGATTTGTCCAGTCTTTGATATGGACTCTGTAGCATAGTTCGGCCTCACAAAGTAGGCAAAGAAATCTTTTGTTTTGACGAAACTTCCCTTTAAAAACTTCTTGAGTGGATTCTAACTATTGGCCAGTACATCTTCTTAGACTAGATCTAGTGCTACAAATGAAGTCTAATCTAATAAACTATGCACATTTTTTTCTCGGCCTTGTTTAAAGCAGTTTCATTGTGTTCAAGTTTAACCATAAAAAACACAAGAGATAATTTGATGCGATGACAGGCTTAATACTATGTGATGCTGGAATCTTGCTTTTCTGGGAGCCAATCAAATGACAAAGATTTCTGAATACTTAGTGAAATGACTCAAACTGAGCTAGTAGGAAATGTTTCATTTGAGGCTGCAGTTAGCTATTCCTTAAGGAATTGGAAACGTTATTATTTGATTGTAGAACTGAGCTGCTGCAATAGACAATACACTTAATATTCAAATAGATCACTATACATATTTTTAACAGAGGATCAATCTCTTCAGTAGCTGATGGATTAAAACAATTTTCGACGTTGATCGACCACTACTTTGTATCAGTAGATGATCGAAAATGAAAGAAGAATTAGAATACACATCACATCAACTTATCAACCTGTGTCTCCAAAAAGAAAAAACTACAATAGTGTGGACTGTTAAAGTTTGAGTGATATAGTGCCCAGTTCATCAATCGCTAAAATCATACTACAGTCATGTCCAGATTAAGTCTTATGTTGCTCAAAATGTCTCAATCAGACACAAAAAAAGAAAGAAAGAAAAAAAAAGGAAAAGACAAAAAAGATTCAGATGAAAATATCGGTGACGAGGGATCTCCCCTTGAGGTGAGCTCCAGCAAAAAATTGTCTTTAGAAGCCGAGGCGATTAACACGACCCATAAAGCCAGTGCTAGTTCTGTGAATGATCAGTTAGAAGAAGGTAAAGTCAAATCAATTACAGAGCTTTTAGAAAAAAAAACTGCTACAAGAGTCAGTAGCCAAAACCAACTTGCCAATAAATCGGAAGAAGCCAGAAAGACTATGATAAAAAGTAGGCTCCAAGCTGGGCAAGCCAGACAAAGAGCAAGAGATGCGAGTGCAGCTAAGGATGTGAACAGCGAGCCGAACGGAGAAGAACCAATGAAGAATAGAGAAGCTATGGAGGAAGCACGGAGAGCTAGAAAGAAAGCGATTCTGGAAAGTCGTAGAATATCTGCCAAAAATAGAGAAGCAGCGACAGATGAAGCCCAACTAGCAAATAGTGACGTAGTGAAAACAAGGAGAAAAGCTTCACTAGGAAGAGGCAGAGACTCTATAGTAAATACTGACGCATTGAAAGTCAATGTTGAAGTAACTAAAGCAACGGATGAAGTACCTACAGCAGTTGATGAAGTACCTACAGTAACGGATGAGTTACCTTCATCCAATGATGAATTCCCTACAATCGATGAAGCGCTGACAGTAAATGATGAAGACTTAACATCTAAAGACGATGAGCCTGTAACAAAGGGCGAAATCTCATCCATAAAGAGTGAAATCTCATCTCAAACCAGTCCACACTATGATAGCCAGAAAGTCAAGACTAAAAACAGTGACGTCAAAACCAGTACCAAGGAAAGCCAAAACATGTTGAATGTTATCAAGGAGGAGCCTAATACGGAACGCATTGTTTCAGCCAAAGGAAGCAGAAGTAATACTCTTACAGACGATAAAGTGATGGATTTAGCGCGGGAATTGGTGTCGAACACAGCTGAGAGTATACGTACTTTGATACAAGATGAACGACAAAGACGCTCCGAGGTACAGAGGATTGATAGCCAGGCAGAGAATGTTTCGAATACAGCAGGGCGAGTCGAGGAACGAGATCAAGCTGGCGAAACTCAAAACAGTGAAACACTAGCATCCTTTGTTTCAAGGAGTGTACACTCTTTAGTCCGGCTGAGAAAGGAGCAGTCTGCCATAGAAACACTGGAGACGATCAAAACGATCCTCGAATCATCGACTTCCTTAGCACAGACAAAGAAAGTCTCATCGAACAGCGTGGAAGTGCAAACTCAACGGGAACAAGCGTCTATGCTACACAATAAAGAAGTCACTAAACTTCCCTCTGGTGCTGACTTATTGACTGCCTTTGTTTCAAATGAGGATTTAAACAATCAAAGGAAATTAAACTTGAATAATGCGATGTACTTTGATGATTGTGTGGACGTTGACTCTGAGAAAAACAACGACCAAGTGCGGTTTAAAGAAAGTTGTAAACTCAACTGCTCCCTATGTTCCACCAACAAAGCTCTCTCTAAGGCACGGTGTGTCCCATGTTTAAGTACATGCAGAAATTGTTTTCGACCAGTGAAAGCAAAGAAACATTTGGCACAAGCCAACGAAGGTCAATGCTCAACGACCTTTCGCGACAGCTTTGACCTACAGGAAGCGCGTCAAGGTTTTCAGGAACAAAGTTTGATCAAATCTAGGTACGTTACAGTTCAAGGCAGTGGCCCACATAATTTTACTCAAGTAAGTGGCCCACCCAATTTTACTCAAGTAAGTGGTCAACCTAACTACGTTCGAGGTAATGGTCAATCTAACTGCATTCAAAGTAATGGTCAATCTAACTGCACTCGAGGTAATG
>JAZGLO010000911.1:5000-18547 GCA_036873155.1 Biomphalaria sudanica | reverse complement strand
CACTCTATTTCTGCCTATGTGGCTAAGTACCCTTTTTATTTCTGCCTATGTGGCTAAGTACCCTCTTTATTTCTGCCTATGTGACTAATTGGCTAAGTACCCTCTTTTTTTCTGCCTATGTGGCTACATACACCTTTTCATTTTTGCCTATCTGATTAAGTACTCCTCATTTATTTCTGCCTATGTGGCTAAGTACCCTCTTTATTTCTGCCTATGTGGCTAAGTACCCCCTCTTTGTTTCTGCCTATGTGGCTAAGTAGTTTTCTTTATTTCTGCCTCCAGGGTACTATTCTTTATTTCTGCATATGTGGCTAAGTACCCTCTTTTTTTCTCCCTATGTGGCTAAGTACCTTCTCTTTTTTTCTGCCTATGTGGCTAAGTACTCCTCTTTATTTCTGCCTCCAGGGTACTATTCTTCATTTCTGCATATGTGGCTAAGTACCCTCTTTTTTTCTCCCTATGTGGCTAAGTACCCTCTTTATTTCTGTCTATGTGGCTAAGTACTCCTCTTTATTTCTGCCTATGTGGCTAAGTACCCTCTTTATTTCTGCATATGTGGCTAAGTACCCCTTTATTTCTGCATATGTGGCTAAGTACCCTCTTTATATCTGCCTATGTGGCTAAGTACTCCTTTTTATTTCTGCCTATGTGGCTAAGTACCCCCTTTATTTCTGCCTATGTGGCTAATTGGCTAAGTACCCTCTTTTTTTCTGCCTATGTGGCTAAGTACTCCTTTTTATTTCTGCCTATGTGGCTAAGTACCCTCTTTATTTCTGTCTATGTGGCTAAGTACTCCTCTTTATTTCTGCCTATGTGGCTAAGTACCCTCTTTATTTCTGCATATGTGGCTAAGTACCCCTTTATTTCTGCATTTATGGCTAAGTACCCTCTTTATTTCTGCCTATGTGGCTAAGTACCCCCTTTATTTCTGCCTATGTGGCTAATTGGCTAAGTACCCTCTTTTTTTCTGCCTATGTGGCTAAGTACTCCTCTTTATTTCTGGCTATGTGGCTAAGTATTCCTCTTCATTTCTGCCTATCTGATTAAGTACTCCTCATTTATTTCTGCCTATGTGGCAACGTACCCTCTTTATTTCTGCCTATGTGGCTAAGTACCCCCTCTTTGTTTCTGCCTATGTGGCTAAGTACTCCTCTTTATTTCTGCCTACAGGGTACTATTCTTTATTTCTGCATATGTGGCTAAGTACCCTCTTTTTTTCTGCCTATGTGGCTAAGTACGCCTCTTTATTTCTGCCTATGTGGCTAAGTACCCTCTTGATTTCTGTCTATGTGGCTAAGTACTCCACTTTCTTTCTGCCTATGTGGCTAAGTACCCTCTTTATTTCTGCATATGTGGCTAATTACCCCCTTTATTTCTGCATATGTGGCTAAGTACCCTCTTTTTTTCTGCCTATGTGGCTAAGTACGCCTTTTTCTTTCTGCCTATGTGGCTAAGTACCCTCTTGATTTCTGTCTATGTGGCTAAGTACTCCACTTTATTTCTGCCTATGTGGCTAAGTACCCTCTTTATTTCTGCATATGTGGCTAATTACCCCCTTTATTTCTGCATATGTGGCTAAGTACCCTCTTTATTTCTGCCTATGTGGCTAATACCCCCTCTTAGTTTCTGCCTATGTGGCTAAGTAGTCCTCTTTATTTCTGCCTCCAGTGTACTATTCTTTATTTCTGCATATGTGGCTAAGTACCCTCTTTTTTCTGCCTATGTGGCTAAGTACGCCTCTTTATTTCTGCCTATGTGGCTAAGTACCCTCTTGATTTCTGCCTATGCGGCTAAGTACTCTCTTGATTTCTGATTATGTGGCTAAGTACGCCTCTTTATTTCTGCCTATTTGACTAAGTACTCCTTTTCATTTCTGCCTATGTGACTAAGTACTCCTTTTCATTTCTGCCTATGTGGCTAAGTACCCTCTTTATTTCTTTCTATGTGGCTAAGTACTCCTCTTTATTTCTGCCTATGTGGCTAAGTACCCTCTTTATTTCTGCATATGTGGCTAAGTACCCTCTTTATTTCTGCATATGTGGCTAAGTACCCTCTTTATTTCTGCCTATGTGGCTAAGTACTCCTTTTTATTTCTGCCTATGTGGCTAAGTACCCCCTTTATTTCTGCCTATGTGGCTAATTGGCTAAGTACCCTCTTTTTTTCTGCCTATTTTGCTAAGTACTCCTTTTCATTTCTGCCTATGTGGCTAAGTACCCTCTTTAATTCTGCCTATGTGGCTAAGTACTCCTCTTTATTTCTGGCTATGTGGCTAAGTATTCATCTTCATTTCTGCCTATCTGATTAAGTACTTCTCATTTATTTCTGCCTATGTGGCTAAGTACCCTCTTTATTTCTGCCTATGTGGCTAAGTACCCCCTCTTTGTTTCTGTCTATGTGGCTAAGTACTCCTCTTTATTTCTGCCTCCAGGGTACTATTCTTTATTTCTGCCTATGTGGCTAAGTACCCTCTTTTTTTCTCACTATGTGGCTAAGTACGCCTCTTTATTTCTGCCTATGTGGCTAAGTACCCTCTTGATTTCTGTCTATGTGGCTAAGTACTCCACTTTATTTCTGCCTATGTGGCTAAGTACCCTTTTTATTTCTGCCTATGTTGTTAAGTACCCTCTTTATTTCAGCCTATGTGACTAATTGGCTAAGTACCCTCTTTTTTTCTGCCTATGTGGCTAAGTACACCTTTTCATTTCTGCCTATCTGATTAAGTACTCCTCATTTATTTCTGCCTATGTGGCTAAGTACCCTCTTTATTTCTGCCTATGTGGCTAAGTACCCCCTCTTTGTTTCTGCCTATGTGTCTAAGTACTCCTCTTTATTTCTGCCTCCAGGGTACTATTCTTTATTTCTGCCTATGTGGCTAAGTACCCTCTTTTTGCTCCCTATGTGGCTAAGTACGCCTCTTTATTTCTGCCTATGTGGCTAAGTACCCTCTTGATTTCTGCCTATGCGGCTAAGTACCCTCTTTTTTTCTGCCTATGTGGCTACGTACACCTTTTCATTTCTACCTATCTGATTAAGTACTCCTCATTTATTTCTGTCTATGTGGCTAAGTACCCTCTTTATTTCTGCCTATGTGGCTAAGTACCCCCTCTTTGTTTCTGCCTATGTGGCTAAGTAGTCCTCTTTATTTCTGCCTCCAGTGTACTATTCTTTATTTCTGCATATGTGGCTAAGTACCCTCTTTTTTTCTGCCTATGTGGCTAAGTACGCCTCTTTATTTCTGTCTATATGGCTAAGTACTTCTTTTCATTTCTGCCTATGTGGCTAAGTACTCCTCTTTATTTCTGCCTATGTGGCTAATTACCCCCTTTATTTCTGCATATGTGGCTAAGTACCCCTTTATTTCTGCATATGTGGCTATGTACCCTCTTTATTTCTGCCTATGTTGCTAAGTACTCCTCTTTATTTCTGCCTATGTGGCTAAGTACCCCCTTTATTTCTGCCTATGTGGCTAATTGGCTAAGTACCCTCTTTTTTTCTGCCTATGTGGCTAAGTACTCCTTTTCATTTCTGCCTATGTGGCTAAGTACTCTCTTTATTTCTGCCTATGTGACTAAGTACCCTCTTTATTTCTGCCTATGTGGCTAAGTACCCTCTTTATTTCTGCCTATGTGGCTAAGTACCCCCTTTATTTCTGCCTATGTGGCTAATTGGCTAAGTACCCTCTTTTTTTCTGCCTATGTGGCTAAGTACTCCTCTTTATTTCTGGCTATGTGGCTAAATATTCCTCTTCATTTCTGCCTATCTGATTAAGTACTCCTCATTTATTTCTGCCTATGTGGCAAAGTACCCTCTTTATTTCTGCCTATGTGGCTTAGTACCCCCTCTTTGTTTCTGCCTATGTGGCTAAGTACTCCTCTTTATTTCTGCCTCCAGGGTACTATTCTTTATTTCTGCATATGTGGCTAAGTACCCTCTTTTTTTCTACCTATGTGGCTAAGTACGCCTCTTTATTTCTGCCTATGTGGCTAAGTACCCTCTTGATTTCTGTCTATGTGGCTAAGTACTCCACTTTATTTCTGCCTATGTGGCTCAGTACCCTCTTTATTTCTGCATATGTGGCTAATTACCCCCTTTATTTCTGCATATGTGGCTAAGTACCCTCTTTTTTTCTGCCTATGTGGCTAAGTACGCCTCTTTATTTCTGCCTATGTGGCTAAGTACCCTCTTGATTTCTGTCTATGTGGCTAAGTACTCCACTTTATTTCTGCCTATGTGGCTAATTACCCCCTTTTATTCTGCATATGTGGCTAAGTACCCTCTTTATTTCTGCCTATGTGGCTAAGTACCCCCTCTTTGTTTCTGCCTATGTGGCTAAGTAGTCCTCTTTATTTCTGCCTCCAGTGTACTATTCTTTATTTCTGCCTATGTGGCAAAAACCCTCTTTATTTCTGCCTATGTGGCTAAGTACCCCCTCTTTGTTTCTGCCTATGTGGCTAAGTACTCCTCTTTATTTCTGCCTCCAGGTTACTATTCTTTATTTCTGCATATGTGGCTAAGTACCCTCTTTTTTTATGCCTATGTGGCTAAGTACGCCTCTTTATTTCTGCTTTGTGGCTAAGTACCCTCTTGATTTCTGTCTATGTGGCTAAGTACTCCACTTTATTTCTGCCTATGTGGCTAAGTACCCTCTTTATTTCTGCCTATGTGGCTAAGTACTCCTCTTTATTTCTGGCTATGTGGCTAAGTATTCCTCTTTATTTCTGCCTATCTGATTAAGTACTCCTCATTTATTTCTGCCTATGTGGCTAAGTACCCTCTTTATTTCTGCCTATGTGGCTAAGTACCCCTCTTTATTTCTGCCTATGTGGCTAAGTACCCCCTCTTTGTTTCTGCCTATGTGGCTAAGTACTCCTCTTTATTTCTGCCTCCAGGGTACTATTCTTTATTTCTGCATATGTGGCTAAGTACCCTCTTTTTTTCTCCCTATGTGGCTAAGTACGCATCTTTATTTCTGCCTATAAGGCTAAGTACCCTCTTGATTTCTGTCTATGTGGCTAAGTACTCCACTTTATTTCTGCCTATGTGGCTAAGTACCCTTTTTATTTCTGCCTATGTGGCTAAGTACCCTCTTTATTTCTGCCTATGTGACTAATTGGCTAAGTACCCTCTTTTTTTCTGCCTATGTGGCTAAGTACACCTTTTCATTTCAGCCTATCTGATTAAGTACTCCTCATTTATTTCTGCCTATGTGGCTAAGTACCCTCTTTATTTCTGCCTATGTGGCTAAGTACCCTCTTTTTTTCTGCCTATGTGGCTAAGTACTCCTTTTCATTTCTGCCTCCAGGGTACTATTCTTTATTTCTGCATATGTGGCTAAGTACGCCTCTTTTTTTCTCCCTATGTGGCTAAGTACCCTCTTGATTTCTGCCTATGCGGCTAAGTACCCTCTTTTTTTCTGCCTATGTGGCTAAGTACACCTTTTCATTTCTGCCTATCTGATTAAGTACTCCTCATTTATTTCTGCCTATGTGGCTAAGTACCCTCTTTATTTCTGCCTATGTGGCTCAGTATCCCCTCTTTGTTTCTGCCTATGTGGCTAAGTACTCCTCTTTATTTCTGCCTCCAGGGTACTATTCTTTATTTCTGCATATGTGGCTAAGTACGCCTCTTTTTTTCTCCCTATGTGGCTAAGTACGCCTCTTTATTTCTGCCTATGTGGCTAAGTACCCTCTTGATTTCTGCCTATGCGGCTAAGTACCCTCTTTTTTTCTGCCTATGTGGCTAAGTACACCTTTTCATTTCTGCCTATCTGATTAAGTACTCCTCATTTATTTCTGCCTATGTGGCTAAGTACCCTCTTTATTTCTGCCTATGTGGCTCAGTATCCCCTCTTTGTTTCTGCCTATGTGGCTAAGTAGTCCTCTTTATTTCTGCCTCCAGTGTACTATTCTTTATTTCTGCATATGTGGCTAAGTACCCTCTTTTTTTCTGCCTATGTGGCTAAGTACGCCTCTTTATTTCTGCCTATGTGGCTAAGTACCCTCTTGATTTCTGCCTATGCGGCTAAGTACTCTCTTGATTTCTGCCTATGTGGCTAAGTACGCCTCTTTATTTCTGCGTATTTGACTAAGTACTCCTTTTCATTTCTGCCTATGTGACTAAGTACTCCTTTTCATTTCTGCCTATGTGGCTAAGTACCCTCTTTATTTCTGTCTATGTGGCTAAGTACTCCTCTTTATTTCTGCCTATGTGGCTAAGTACCCTCTTTATTTCTGCATATGTGGCTAAGTACCTCTTTATTTCTGCATTTGTGGCTAAGTACCCTCTTTATTTCTGCCTATGTGGCTAAGTACTCCTCTTTTTCTGCTATGTGGCTAAGTACTCCCTTTATTTCTGCCTATGTGGCTAATTACCCCCTTTATTTCTGCCTATGTGGCTAATTGGCTAAGTACCCTCTTTTTTTCTGCCTATGTGGCTAAGTACTCCTTTTCATTTCTGCCTATGTGGCTAAGTACCCTCTTTATTTCTGTCTATGTGGCTAAGTACTTCTCTTTATTTCTGCCAATGTGGCTAAGTACCCTCTTTATTTCTGCATATGTGGCTAAGTACCCCTTTATTTCTGCATATATGGCTTAGTACCCTCTTTATTTCTGCCTATGTGGCTAAGTACCCTCTTTATTTCTGCCTATGTGGCTAAGTACCCCCTCTTTGTTTCTGCCTATGTGGCTAAGTAGTCCTCTTTATTTCTGCCTCCAGTGTACTATTCTTTTTTTCTCCCTATGTGGCTAAGTACGCCTCTTTATTTCTGCTTATGTGGCTAAGTACCCTCTTGATTTCTGCCTATGCGGCTAAGTACCCTCTTTTTTTCTGCCTATGTGGCTAAGTACACCTTTTCATTTCTGCCTATCTGATTAAGTACTCCTCATTTATTTCTGCCTATGTGACTAAGTACCCTCTTTATTTCTGCCTATGTGGCTAAGTACCCCCTCTTTGTTTCTGCCTATGTGGCTAAGTAGTCCTCTTTATTTCTGCCTCCAGTGTACTATTCTTTATTTCTGCATATGTGGCTAAGTACCCTCTTTTTTTCTGCCTATGTGGCTAAGTACGCCTCTTTATTTCTGCCTATGTGGCTAAGTACCCTCTTGATTTCTGCCTATGCGGCTAAGTACTCTCTTGATTTCTGTCTATGTGGCTAAGTACTCCTCTTTATTTCTGCCTATGTGGCTAAGTACCCTCTTTATTTCTGCATATGTGGCTAAGTACCCCTTTATTTCTGCATATGTGGCTAAGTACCCTCTTTATTTCTGCCTATGTGGCTAAGTACTCCCCTTTATTTCTGCCTATGTGGCTAAGTACCCCCTTTATTTCTGCCTATGTGGCTAATTGGCTAAGTACCCTCTTTTTTTCTGCCTATGTGGCTAAGTACTTCTTTTCATTTCTGCCTATGTGGCTAAGTACCCTCTTTATTTCTGCCTATGTGGCTAAGTACTCCTCTTTATTTCTGGCTATGTGGCTAAGTATTCCTCTTCATTTCTGCCTATCTGATCAAGTACTTCTCATTTATTTCTGCCTATGTGGCTAAGTACCCTCTTTATTTCTGCCTATGTGGCTAAGTACCCCCTCTTTGTTTCTGCCTATGTGGCTAAGTACTCCTCTTTATTTCTGTCTCCAGGGTACTATTCTTTATTTCTGCATATGTGGCTAAGTACCCTCTTTTTTTCTCCCTATGTGGCTAAGTACGCCTCTTTATTTCTGCCTATGTGGCTAAGTACCCTCTATATTTCTGTCTATGTGGCTAAGTACTCCACTTTATTTCTGCCTATGTGGCTAAGTACCCTTTTTATTTCTGCCTATGTGGCTAAGTACCCTCTTTATTTCTGCCTATGTGACTAATTGGCTAAGTACCCTCTTTTTTTCTGCCTATGTGGCTAAGTACACCTTTTCATTTCTGCCTATCTGATTAAGTACTCCTCATTTATTTCTGCCTATGTGGCTAAGTACCCTCTTTATTTCTGCCTATGTGGCTAAGTACCCCCTCTTTGTTTCTGCCTATGTGGCTAAGTACTCCTCTTTATTTCTGCCTCCAGGGTACTATTCTTTATTTCTGCATATGTGGCTAAGTACCCTCTTTTTTTCTCCCTATGTGGCTAAGTACGCCTCTTTATTTCTGCCTATGTGGCTAAGTACCCTCTTGATTTCTGCCTATGCGGCTAAGTACCCTCTTTTTTTCTGCCTATGTGGCTAAGTACACCTTTTCATTTCTGCCTATCTGATTAAGTACTCCTCATTTATTTCTGCCTATGTGGCTAAGTACCCTCTTTATTTCTGCCTATGTGGCTAAGTACCCCCTCTTTGTTTCTGCCTATGTGGCTAAGTAGTCCTCTTTATTTCTGCCTCCAGTGTACTATTCTTTATTTCTGCATATGTGGCTAAGTACCCTCTTTTTTCTGCCTATGTGGCTAAGTACGCCTCTTTATTTCTGCCTATGTGGCTAAGTACCCTCTTGATTTCTGCCTATGCGGCTAAGTACTCTCTTGATTTCTGCCTATGTGGCTAAGTACGCCTCTTTATTTCTGCCTATTTGACTAAGTACTCCTTTTCATTTCTGCCTATGTGACTAAGTACTCCTTTTCATTTCTGCCTATGTGGCTAAGTACCCTCTTTATTTCTGTCTATGTGGCTAAGTACTCCTCTTTATTTCTGCCTATGTGGCTAAGTACCCTCTTTATTTCTGCATATGTGGCTAAGTACCCCTTTATTTCTGCATATGTGGCTATGTACCCTCTTTATTTCTGCCTATGTGGCTAAGTACTCCTCTTTATTTCTGCCTATGTGGCTAAGTACCCCCTTTATTTCTGCCTATGTGGCTAATTGGCTAAGTACCCTCTTTTTTTCTGCCTATGTGGCTAAGTACTCCTTTTCATTTCTGCCTATGTGGCTAAGTACCCTCTTTATTTCTGTCTATGTGGCTAAGTACTCCTCTTTATTTCTGCCTATGTGGCTAAGTACCCTCTTTATTTCTGCATATGTGGCTAAGTACCCCTTTATTTCTGCATATGTGGCTAAGTACCCTCTTTATTTCTGCCTATGTGGCTAAGTACCCCCTTTATTTCTGCCTATGTGGCTAAGTACCCTCTTTATTTCTGCATATGTGGCTAAGTACCTCTTTATTTCTGCATTTGTGGCTAAGTACCCTCTTTATTTCTGCCTATGTGGCTAAGTACTCCTCTTTATTTCTGCCTATGTGGCTAAGTACTCCTCTTTATTTCTGCCTATGTGGCTAATTACCCCCCTTTATTTCTGCCTATGTGGCTAATTGGCTAAGTACCCTCTTTTTTTCTGCCTATGTGGCTAAGTACTCCTTTTCATTTCTGCCTATGTGGCTAAGTACCCTCTTTATTTCTGTCTATGTGGCTAAGTACTTCTCTTTATTTCTGCCAATGTGGCTAAGTACCCTCTTTATTTCTGCATATGTGGCTAAGTACCCCTTTATTTCTGCATATATGGCTTAGTACCCTCTTTATTTCTGCCTATGTGGCTAAGTACCCTCTTTATTTCTGCCTATGTGGCTAAGTACCCCCTCTTTGTTTCTGCCTATGTGGCTAAGTAGTCCTCTTTATTTCTGCCTCCAGTGTACTATTCTTTTTTTCTCCCTATGTGGCTAAGTACGCCTCTTTATTTCTGCTTATGTGGCTAAGTACCCTCTTGATTTCTGCCTATGCGGCTAAGTACCCTCTTTTTTTCTGCCTATGTGGCTAAGTACACCTTTTCATTTCTGCCTATCTGATTAAGTACTCCTCATTTATTTCTGCCTATGTGACTAAGTACCCTCTTTATTTCTGCCTATGTGGCTAAGTACCCCCTCTTTGTTTCTGCCTATGTGGCTAAGTAGTCCTCTTTATTTCTGCCTCCAGTGTACTATTCTTTATTTCTGCATATGTGGCTAAGTACCCTCTTTTTTTCTGCCTATGTGGCTAAGTACGCCTCTTTATTTCTGCCTATGTGGCTAAGTACCCTCTTGATTTCTGCCTATGCGGCTAAGTACTCTCTTGATTTCTGTCTATGTGGCTAAGTACTCCTCTTTATTTCTGCCTATGTGGCTAAGTACCCTCTTTATTTCTGCATATGTGGCTAAGTACCCCTTTATTTCTGCATATGTGGCTAAGTACCCTCTTTATTTCTGCCTATGTGGCTAAGTACTCCTCTTTATTTCTGCCTATGTGGCTAAGTACCCCCTTTATTTCTGCCTATGTGGCTAATTGGCTAAGTACCCTCTTTTTTTCTGCCTATGTGGCTAAGTACTTCTTTTCATTTCTGCCTATGTGGCTAAGTACCCTCTTTATTTCTGCCTATGTGGCTAAGTACTCCTCTTTATTTCTGGCTATGTGGCTAAGTATTCCTCTTCATTTCTGCCTATCTGATCAAGTACTTTTCATTTATTTCTGCCTATGTGGCTAAGTACCCTCTTTATTTCTGCCTATGTGGCTAAGTACCCCCTCTTTGTTTCTGCCTATGTGGCTAAGTACTCCTCTTTATTTCTGTCTCCAGGGTACTATTCTTTATTTCTGCATATGTGGCTAAGTACCCTCTTTTTTTCTCCCTATGTGGCTAAGTACGCCTCTTTATTTCTGCCTATGTGGCTAAGTACCCTCTATATTTCTGTCTATGTGGCTAAGTACTCCACTTTATTTCTGCCTATGTGGCTAAGTACCCTTTTTATTTCTGCCTATGTGGCTAAGTACCCTCTTTATTTCTGCCTATGTGACTAATTGGCTAAGTACCCTCTTTTTTTCTGCCTATGTGGCTAAGTACACCTTTTCATTTCTGCCTATCTAATTAAGTACTCCTCATTTATTTCTGCCTATGTGGCTAAGTACCCTCTTTATTTCTGCCTATGTGGCTAAGTACCCCCTCTTTGTTTCTGCCTATGTGGCTAAGTACTCCTCTTTATTTCTGCCTCCAGGGTACTATTCTTTATTTCTGCATATGTGGCTAAGTACCCTCTTTTTTTCTCCCTATGTGGCTAAGTACGCCTCTTTATTTCTGCCTATGTGGCTAAGTACCCTCTTGATTTCTGCCTATGCGGCTAAGTACCCTCTTTTTTTCTGCCTATGTGGCTAAGTACACCTTTTCATTTCTGCCTATCTGATTAAGTACTCCTCATTTATTTCTGCCTATGTGGCTAAGTACCCTCTTTATTTCTGCCTATGTGGCTAAGTACCCCCTCTTTGTTTCTGCCTATGTGGCTAAGTAGTCCTCTTTATTTCTGCCTCCAGTGTACTATTCTTTATTTCTGCATATGTGGCTAAGTACCCTCTTTTTTCTGCCTATGTGGCTAAGTACGCCTCTTTATTTCTGCCTATGTGGCTAAGTACCCTCTTGATTTCTGCCTATGCGGCTAAGTACTCTCTTGATTTCTGCCTATGTGGCTAAGTACGCCTCTTTATTTCTGCCTATTTGACTAAGTACTCCTTTTCATTTCTGCCTATGTGACTAAGTACTCCTTTTCATTTCTGCCTATGTGGCTTAGTACCCTCTTTATTTCTGTCTATGTGGCTAAGTACTCCTCTTTATTTCTGCCTATGTGGCTAAGTACCCTCTTTATTTCTGCATATGTGGCTATGTACCCCTTTATTTCTGCATATGTGGCTATGTACCCTCTTTATTTCTGCCTATGTGGCTAAGTACTCCTCTTTATTTCTGCCTATGTGGCTAAGTACCCCCTTTATTTCTGCCTATGTGGCTAATTGGCTAAGTACCCTCTTTTTTTCTGCCTATGTGGCTAAGTACTCCTTTTCATTTCTGCCTATGTGGCTAAGTACCCTCTTTATTTCTGTCTATGTGGCTAAGTACTCCTCTTTATTTCTGCCTATGTGGCTAAGTACCCTCTTTATTTCTGCATATGTGGCTAAGTACCCCTTTATTTCTGCATATATGGCTAAGTACCCTCTTTATTTCTGCCTATGTGGCTAAGTACCCCCTTTATTTCTGCCTATGTGGCTAAGTACCCTCTTTTTTTCTGCCTATGTGGCTAAGTACTCCTCTTTATTTCTGGCTATGTGGCTAAGTATTCCTCTTCATTTCTGCCTATCTGATTAAGTACTCCTCATTTATTTCTGCCTATGTGGCTAAGTACCCTATTTATTTCTGCCTATGTGGCTAAGTACCCCCTCTTTGTTTCTGCCTATGTGGCTAAGTACTCCTCTTTATTTCTGCCTCCAGGGTACTATTCTTTATTTCTGCATATGTGGCTAAGTACCCTCTTTTTTTCTCCCTATGTGGCTAAGTACGCCTCTTTATTTCTGCCTATGTGGCTAAGTACCCTCTTGATTTCTGTCTATGTGGCTAAGTACCCACTTTTTTCTGCCTATGTGGCTAAGTACACCTTTTCATTTCTGCCTATGTGGTTAAGTACTCCTCATTTATTTCTGCCTATGTGACTAAGTACCCTCTTTATTTCTGCCTATGTGGCTAAGTACCCCCTCTTTGTTTCTGCCTATGTGGCTAAGTAGTCCTCTTTATTTCTGCCTCCAGTGTACTATTCTTTATTTCTGCATATGTGGCTAAGTACCCTCTTTTTTCTGCCTATGTGGCTAAGTACGCCTCTTTATTTCTGCCTATGTGGCTAAGTACCCTCTTGATTTCTGCCTATGCGGCTAAGTACTCTCTTGATTTCTGCCTATGTGGCTAAGTACGCCTCTTTATTTCTGCCTATTTGACTAAGTACTCCTTTTCATTTCTGCCTATGTGACTAAGTACTCCTTTTCATTTCTGCCTATGTGGCTAAGTACCCTCTTTATTTCTGTCTATGTGGCTAAGTACTCCTCTTTATTTCTGCCTATGTGGCTAAGTACCCTCTTTATTTCTGCATATGTGGCTAAGTACCCCTTTATTTCTGCATATGTGGCTAAGTACCCTCTTTATTTCTGCCTATGTGGCTAAGTACTCCTCTTTATTTCTGCCTATGTGGCTAAGTACCCCCTTTATTTCTGCCGATGTGGCTAATTGGCTAAGTACCCTCTTTTTTTCTGCCTATGTGGCTAAGTACTCCTTTTCATTTCTGCCTATGTGGCTAAGTACCCTCTTTATTTCTGTCTATGTGGCTAAGTACTCCTCTTTATTTCTGCCTATGTGGCTAAGTACCCTCTTTATTTCTGCCTATGTGGCTAAGTACCCTCTTTATTTCTGCATATGTGGCTAAGTACCCCTTTATTTCTGCCTATGTGGCTAAGTACCCTCTTTATTTCTGCCTATGTGGCTAAGTACCCCCCTTTATTTCTGCATATGTGGCTAAGTACCCTCTTTATTTCTGCCTATGTGGCTAAGTACTCCTCTTTATTTCTGCCTATGTGGCTAAGTATTCCTCTTCATTTCTGCCTATCTGATTAAGTACTCCTCTTTATTTCTGCCTATGTGGCTAAGTACCCTCTTTATTTCTGCCTATGTGGCTAAGTACCCCCTCTTTGTTTCTGCCTATGTGGCTAACAGAGGTGGGCAGTATTTCAAATACAAGTATTTTAAATACGTATTTTCAAAATAAAATACGTATTTCATTTGGTATTTTAAATACTTGTGTGAAAGTATTTAG
>JAZGLO010000910.1:15000-17356 GCA_036873155.1 Biomphalaria sudanica | reverse complement strand
TTAGTCTACTTTCTCTCTGTATTTCTGTCTACCTCTCTCTGTCTACATTTTCTCTATATTTCTGTCTACCTCTCTCTGTATACCTTCTCTCTATATTTCTGTCTACCTCTCTCTGTCTACCTTGTCTCTATATCTCTCTGTCTGCCTTCTCTCTATATTTCTGTCTACCTCTTTTAGTCTACTTTCTCTCTATATTTCTGTCTACCTCTCTTAGTCTACCTTCTCTATATATTTCTGTCTACCTCTTTTAGTCTACTTTCTCTCTGTATTTCTGTCTACCTCTTTTAGTCTACTTTCTCTCTATATTTCTGTCTACCTCTTTTAGTCTACTTTCTCTCTGTATTTCTGTCTACCTCTCTTAGTCTACCTTCTCTCTATATTTCTGTCTACCTCTTTTAGTCTACCTACTCTCTATATTTATATCTTCCTCTCTCTGTCTAACTTGTGTCTAAATTTCTGTCTACCTCTCTCTGTCTACCTTGTCTATAGATTTCTGTCTACCTCTATCTTTCTACTTTCTCTCTATATTTCTGTCTACCTCTCTTAGTCTACTTTCTTTCTATATTTCTGTCTACCTCTCTTAGTCTTCCTTATCTCTATATTTCTGTCTACCTCTCTCTGTCTACATTCTCACTATATTTCAATCTACCTCTCTATGTCTACATTCTCTTTATATTTCTCTCTTCCTCTCTCTGTTAACTTCTCTCTATATTTATGTCACCTCTCTCTGTCTAACTACTCTCTATATTTCTATCTACCTCTCTTAGTCTAACTTCTCTCTATATTTATATCTTCCTCTTTCTGTCTGCTTTCTCTCTATATTTCTATCTACCTCTCTTAGTCTACATTTTCTCTATATCTGTCTACCTCTCCCTGTCTACCTTGTCTCTATATTTCTGTCTACCTCTTTCAGTATACTTTCTCTCTATATTTCTGTCTACCTGTTTCAGTCTACTTTCTATTTCTGTCTACCTCTCTTAGTCTACTTTCTCTCTGCATTTCTGTCTACCTCTTTCAGTCTACTTTCTCTCTGTATTTCTGTCTACCTCTTTCAGTCTACTTTCTCTCTGTATTTCTGTCTACCGTTTTCAGCCCACCCTCTCTCTGTCTATCTTCTCTATGTATGTCTGTCTACCTTTTTCTGTCTACCTTCTCTCTATATTTCTGTCTACCTCTTTCTGTCTACCCTTTCTCTATATTTATGTCTACCTTCTCTCTATATTTCTGTCTACCTCTCTGTCTGCCTTCTCTCTATATTTCTGTCTACCTCTCTGTCTGCCTTCTCTCTATATCTCTGTCTACCTCTTTTAGTCTACTTTCTCTCTGTATTTCTGTCTACCTCTCTCTGTCTACCTTGTCTCTATATTTCTGTCTACCTCTCTCTGTCTACCTTGTCTCTATTTTTCTGCCTACCTCTTCTAGTCTACCTTATCTCTATATTTCTGTCTACCTCTCTTAATCTACATTCTCTCTATATTACTGTCTACCTCTCTTTGTATACCTTCTCTCTATATTTCTGTCTACCTCTTTTAGTCTACCTTTTCTCAATTTTTCTATCTACCTCTCTCTGTCTACCTGCTCTTTATATTTTTCTGTCTATTTCTCTTACTCTACCTTATCTCTATATTTCTGTCTACCTCTCTCTGTCAACCTTCTCTCTATATTTCTGTCTACCTCTCTCTGTCTACCTTGTCTCTATATTTCTGTCTACCTCTCTCTGTCTACCTTGTCTCTATTTTTCTGCCTACCTCTTCTAGTCTACCTTATCTCTATATTTCTGTCTACCTCTCTTAATCTACATTCTCTCTATATTACTGTCTACCTCTCTTTGTATACCTTCTCTCTATATTTCTGTCTACCTCTTTTAGTCTACCTTTTCTCAAATTTTCTATCTACCTCTCTCTGTCTACCTGCTCTTTATATTTTTCTGTCTATTTCTCTTACTCTACCTTATCTCTATATTTCTGTCTACCTCTCTCTGTCAACCTTCTCTCTATATTTCAATCTACCTGTCTATCTACTCTCTATATTTCTTTCTACCTCTCTCTGTCTACCTACTCTCTATATCTTTGTCTACCTCTCTTAGTCTACCTTTTCTCTATATTTCTGTCTACCTCTCTCTGTCTACTTATTCTCTATATTTCTGTTTACTTTTCTCTGCCTTATATCTATATTTCTATCTACCTCTCTGTCTACCTTCTATATATATTTCTGCCTACCTTTCTCTGTCTACATTCTATCTATATTTCTGTCTTGCTCTCTCTGTCTACCTTCTCTATATTTCTGTCTACCTCTCTCGTTACCTTCTCTCTAGATTTATGTCTACCTCTCTTTCTACCTGCTTTCTATATTTCTG
>JAZGLO010000910.1:0-10000 GCA_036873155.1 Biomphalaria sudanica | reverse complement strand
GGCCACAAAAACAGATTATATTTTTAAACATCTGCTCTATAGATAGCAAAATCTGAACGGAGAACTTAACTTTTAACAATAATAAATGGTAGAAAGCAGGTGACTATAAAAGACAATAAATGGTAGAAAGCAGGTGACTATAAAAGACAATAAATGCTGTGACTATAAAAGACAATAAATGTGAAAGCAGGTGACTATAAAAGACAATAAATGCTAGAAAGCAGGTGACTTTAAAAGACAATAAATGGTAGAAAGCAGGTGACTATAAAAGACAATAAATGCTAGAAAGCAGGTGACTAGATAAAGAAACACACTTCACCTGAAGCTTCTAAAACAATGCCCTTGCTAGACTTTTGTTGTACTAGTTTCTTAGTACAAAAAAAACTTGTTTATAAAAAGAAACTTGGCAGAGTCCTTGATAAATAATGTACTCAAATTACATTACATTTCCGTTTTTATCTCTATATATTTTTTGTAATTGACTCTTGAGAAGCAAGAAAGACTTTGCCAGACATATATCTCCAAAAAAAGAAAGTAGTATGTTTTGTTTTTAACTAGAAATGACTTTAAGCTGTTCTATATATATTTACAAATGGATCTAAAATCTAATTCTATTATCCAGTTTTAGATCTAGGATTCTTGATTATAAATTTTAGATTCAATTTATACCATTTCTACTTTCTAGATCTAGATTTACTGCATCTATTTGTACTTACCATGTCAAAGAGCATCCAATAAATAGATTGTTAGTCTACTCGTCAAAATGAAAACAACGGTTTTTCAGTTTGTCTAAGTACATACAAATGTACATCTATAGTCATCTATCCGAAGCTGTGACTTACTATTTCGTTTCATTCTGTTTTCGTTTTCTGAATTTTATGTGAATCCTTTTTGCAACACTCTCTTCAGTCAAGTCTCAAGTATTCCGAATTGTGTTGAATGGTGTAGAACTAGAAAGTCTATTTGAATTGTGTTCAGCTCTTTCATTTCAAATGAAACTTACGCAGCTACACCTGCAATACTAACAAACTGTCGATGTTATTGTAAGCAGCTTGTTCTTTAGTAAGACATTGTCTTTAGGGTCTTCCTCAGGCCGATTTTAACGATTGCTCCAAATTGGACCCCTCGCCTGACAGGGCATATTGTATTTAGCATACCACTAACAGTCATAGCTCTTGTCACAGGCTTTTAAAGATGTAGGGTGCCTATTATATTTATGGCTCCCTATGCATGTTGTATAAGAAATGATCTAATACATAGTAATAGTTGTTAGTGTAACACAACTGTCGAAGAGGGACAGAGATGCGCGGTACCATAGCCCACACTTTTCGGGGTATAATCTTTGTCGATCCTCTCTTTCTCTCGCCATGCCCTGGACATTTCTCTATCTTGCAAGTTTGTAAACTTCAGTAACCTAAGATGCTGTTTAATAAATGTTACGTGACATCGTGATCTAGACCTCTATATCCAATTTTAATTAGATCGAAAACTGTACATATTGCTGATTGATGAATCTTTTTTCTTTCTTTCAATGATTAATAGATCAAGTATGGTAGAAATTGATTTTTTGATGATTAATAGATAAAGTATGGTAGAGCTAAGTCTTTTAATGATTAATAGATCAAGTATAGTAGAGCTAATTAACATTAAATAAACAACATCTGATTAATAAACACGAAATAGAATATACGTAATACGTAATATAGTATTGATAAATAAATTTATTTTATAATATTGAATGTACACAATGTCATTTCATTTATATATACATACTTCTTGGAGGCATCTCTATAAGTTCTGTGTTGTTTAAAAATCTTCCTATTCGTAACTTCTTATTCAATAATAACCTTTTTTAAAAAAATATATTGGCCTAAAAATATAGACACGGCAATGTATAAAACTATCAGACACGAGTTTTAATTTAGAATCCGCATGTCCATTTCACTCTGCGCCTTAGAGTTTTGACCAAATTGAGACCCTGGACACATCCCATAGTCAGATTGAATAGAAGGAATACTGTCTTTACGTTGAGCTCCATTGAACATAGCATTGTCTGAAGTTTGACAGTTTCTTTGTATTTCGGACATACTGTCTTTACGTTGGGCTCCATTGAACATGGCATTGTCTGAAGTTTGACAGTTTCTTTGTATTTCGGACATACTGTCTTTACGTTGGGCTCCATTGAACATGGCATTGTCTGAAGTTTGACAGTTTCTTTGTATCTCGGCCAGGTTGGGCTGATAACTTTCTTCTTCAACAGTTTCAAAAGTAACGGTTTTGTACATGTACCGGGGAGCAGGTTCCTGTTTTTGGGTTCCAGATTCGCACAGGGTCGTAAAGCAATGGGTCTTGGTTTTTGTATCGGAAGTATCTTTTCTGCAGGTCTCCTGTTTGTTTGCTACTTGACTGGCGTCGACTGGTATACAGTAGAGCAGCACACCAGCGTTGGAAATTCTAGATCTTTCCTTAAAATTTCGAAAACATTTTCTTGGAAATAGCTTGAGGTTGTAGCCAGCTTGGTGTGGGTTATCCTGACATTCTATGCACTGAAGAGTTTTGACGTAGTTAAGTGTAGTGTCGTCGTTTTGGGTAGAATCAAAAAGTAGTCTGTTATCTTCAGCAGTGGCACCACCAAGATCGTTCTCTTCATTTTCGAAAGAATCCTCTTTCTCAGCGTCGCTGTCTTCGTCCAAAGGACCAATGACACAAGAGTAAACTCGAGGGACATTAACGGGGGAGAAGCCCTTTCTATTGTAGGATTCTTTCTTTGACACTTTTGGATTACTTTGTTCTTGGCCGGCAGAATCTTGTGCAACATTGTTGTGCACCTGGCCACCTAGTGGATTAACTATTTCACCACATGGACACCGTACCAGCTGTCGTTTTGTGGCTGGGATTTGCTGACCACATGAACATCTAATGGCTGAAGTGAGTGGTGGTGCAATCATTTGACCACCCGTCGATCTGGCGACATTGTCTTTACCACATGGACACCCCATTAAATGACCAGTTGGTGACCAGTTAGTCCACTGATCAATGGCATTTACTACCCCATGACCATCTGAGCGGTTAGCTGTCTGACTACCAGGCATCTGACCAGATGGACTGAAAGCTGCGTGGATAGCTGGACACCCATTTGCGTGAACAGCTGGCCAGCTGATTACTTGGCAAACTGGACATTTAACTGCAACACCAGCTGGCCAGTTAGATCTTTGAACTTCTGAGAACCCGGCCCTTTGACCTGTTGACCAGTTAGTCGTTTGAACATCAGGAAATTGGGCAGCATGCACGTTTAGCCAGGTAGATCCCTCACTTACTGGACACCTAGCCATTTGTTCCTTTAACCTTCGCATTTCCCGGCAACAGGGACATTGTCCATTGAAATAGCTGACTTTTTGGTCATCGGGTACTCTATCAATTTGATCATACATTTCTCTGACTAGCTACATAGGAACATCTGAATTGAATTATCTAAGCTGAAACTGACTACCAATGTTGCCGCACAAAGATTCATTTGTTGACTTCATAACACTAGAAATGAAGCAATAAGTCCATATATCCCTGAAGCCAAGACTTTACACGTGTTAATAGATGAACATTTTAAGTGGAGATAACAGCTCCTCTCATGTTTAGGCTTGAACAAGTGCACACTGCAATTAATTTAAGGTGGGAACAGAAGCACACTGCGATTTTAGGCGGAAATTTTAGCGCAATGCAAGTTTAGGGGTAACGGAAGTTCATTGCAACATCAGACAGGGACAGAAGCTCCTTGCAACATCAGACAGGTACAGAAGCTCCGTGCAACATCAGACAGATGCAGAAGTTCTTTGCAACATCAGACCGGGAAAAAAATGAAAGCAACATTAGATCCCGCCCCGTGTTTGTTAGCTGGTTTTGTTGTTGTTGGAAAGACTAAAATGTGATGACACAAACTTGTAGTCTATTCTGAACTCATAAAGCAGTTCTTCTTTTTCTATTTTGAGTTGAGGCGTTTTTGTTCCAATGAAATCAACATTCTATATTGTAGAGTCACTGTAAATATCCATGACATTATATTATGAAATACGAATTACCCTATTTAAATGGACTGTTAAGAAAGTCAGAACTGCCGTTATGTATACTGTGCAGAATTATGCTGTTAACTATTTGGCACTATCAGAGCAGATAGGCCATATTTGTTTTCGAAACGAAAAACTTCCGTTTTAAAATTGTGTACTTTTTTATAATGAAAAGTTGTAATAGTTTTATTTTCATTGAATTGGTAACGAAATTAAACAAAAATATTTCTAGGAAACAAAAAGTTGTCTAATATTTTTTGGTAAGTTTGTAGACGTTTGCGATATGACCACTTAAGGGCGCTATTGCGTCTGTCTTGCACACACCAATGAGGAGTGTTCAAAGTGACGTCAATGCCGCCATGCTCCAGAAGTGTTCACTTCCCTAATGTGTTGTCGACCACCTGGGCATACAGTGTTCAATGATGCATCACTGGCTATTTGAGAGAGGGAGAGAGAGAGAGAGATTGTAAAATATACAGCACATAAGTGTAAAGTTAGTCAAATATATCCTAGCAAAAGACATGGATAAAATAGAGAATGACTGTGGGCAGATCATGTGGTACCCTTTTTTATTTGTTTATATACTAGACATATATTACCCGCGGGTCTTAATTTGCATATCACTGTCGATATAGTCACTGAGAGTGTTTTGGAAACAATTAAACGAAAGTATAATGCTAAAAGAAAGCGAATGCGTGCATTTAAAAAATAGTATGAATGAAGCGATCAAAATAGCTAATCTACCTAAATCCATTTTTTAAATAAAAACATTTGCTTTTAGGTCTACATATATTTAAATCTAAATCTAGAGTCTAGATACTATTATAATAGATGTAGACCTACTATTATAAGAGTGAATTCAACGGCTCAAGAAGCTTCTTAATTATTGTATGTTAGTATATTTAATATCCCCCATATAGAGCCTCTTGTGGCCAGCCCAATCATAGCGTGTTTACATAGCGATGTGCACGACACATGAATGGGACTATTAATATGCATGTCAACATGGAAGCTATTGCGAATGTATGAAAAATGCTTTAGAAACACAAAATTTGATCGTTAATGTGATTAAAATATGAAATGAATGTACTTTATTCTGTATGTTAATGTGTTAAAGTATAAATTAGATCGTTCCTCTTTCAATTAGATCTAGAATTAGAGTTAGATCTAGACTGTCTAGAGTCTATACCTAGAAGTCGGCTTCGATAGATGAATGGGATTATAAAGTACGTCAGGGCGTCTAAATTCGCAGATATAAAAAACGAATTTATGTAAATATGCTTTTGAAAAACAAATTTAAAGCTTAATTTTATTAAAAAATGAAATCAATAGACTTTATTTTGTAATTTTCATGTGTCAAAGTAAAAAACTATCTGTGCAAAGTGTAGTTTTAAAAATTAGATCTAGATCTAGGTTCTTTCGATCTTCTTTCATGTAAACAATTAAACATGGCCTAGATCCATAAAAAAGAACTACTTTCATAGAGTTGAGCAACTTTTATTTTTGAGGGTCTTAAGTTTGTTTTAGGGCTACTATACATACGTTACGGTTCCAGTTAGTACCCAAGGAACATTTATGCCAAGTTTTATCAAGATTGGTCAAACGGTTTTGAATTCTATGCGTGACATACATACATACATACGCCTTAGTTTCTAATTTATAGTATATATATACAGTGGGGTAGCATCCATGGCACGAAGGGGTTCAGTGAACCCTGGCTCACAAGCAATAGGGGCCCACAGCTGTGGCGTAGCATCCATGGCGCGAAGGATCTCATTACGCTTGGGCCCATGCCTCAAGGTCAGTTGGAGCCAACATTAGAACTATGGAAGAACATTTCTGTTCTTTTGAAACACTTTTAAGTAGTTTAACTGTTAAAAAATTGTAAAAACATTGACTTTTAAGACACTATTACTTATATGCAGTCCTAACTGAATAAAACGTTATGACATAATTACTTTTTTTAAGAAAAAGGTGCGATCTCTACATTGGAATATCTTTACATTTAGTTTACTCATTTTTTGTCACACACTAAATTTGTCTTATTGGCTGAGAGGAGCCCATCAAGATGTTCTTGAACCCGGAGTACTAGTGTCATATTTACTTATGAAGCAGGCAGTGGTTAGGCCCTATAGTCCTCGCAGTACTGGTGTGATATTTACTTGTGTAGCAGGCAGTGGTTAGGTCCTATAGTCCTCGCAGTACTGGTGTGATATTTACTTGTGTAGCAGGCAGTGGTTAGGTCCTATAGTCCTCGCAGTACTGGTGTGATATTTACTGAAATATAGTTGTCAAATGTTTTCTTGGAGGTTCGGCGAGTGCCTATATAAATTATTCCGATAGCGGATTCCAGCAGTGGTTGATTTTGAAATCAATGCGATGCCAATGCCCATACATTCTCATCGTATGACCTCAAAACCATCTATTCGAAGTTTGTTTCTTTGTTTTTTTTCTATTCTAGCGGTGGTTGATTTTGAAACCAATACAATGCAATGCCCACCCATTCACATCGTACGACCTTAAAACCATCCATTCGAATAACTTTTTATTTTAAAGTTACGATATTTACATTGGAATTTCTTTGCATTTAGATTAATCATTTTTGTCTTATCTTATCTTATATAACACACACACTAGATTTATCTTATTGGCTGAAGGGGGGCCCACCAAGATGTTCTTGAACCCGGGCCTTCTAGTACCTTGCTACGCCAATGTATATTTAGCCAGGATTTTTTCGGGGTTCCCCCCCCCGACTATATATATATATATATATGTTTGTATTAATGGATGTGTGTATGTGTACGTAAATAGTCTCTATTACATTCTGACCCTTCATTCTTTTGGAAGACGTTTATTGTGCCCTTGAATAGGTTCTTTCTGGAGTTTGTGAAAAAATTGTAGACTCCTCGCCTTTGTTAGTAAGCGGTCTGGGGAAGCTCTCGAGCTCCCCCAGCGCGGGGCGGAGCCCCGCCGCCAAGCACTATTTCTGGTATTGAAAGCCAACTAATTGCATATTTTTAGGTACCTACAGTGCATTTTTTTGCTGTTAAAAGGTTTTATTTCAAAAACCTAATGTGCTATTCTTACAGACTCAGACCCTCCTGCGCCGTTCGGCGCATTTGCAGGCAAGCTGTTTCCACAAAAATCTGTCACTGGCAATGTCTAAAGCCTCGTCCCACCTTCTCTGAAGACCTCCATGAAAGTGTGGCGCCAAGTTGTACTAGGATGTCTTCACAACTCTTATTATGTGTAATTCATTTTGTCTGAAAACATGTCCCGCAAACCTCATGCGACACTCTGTCACAACCTTACTAAGGGGTCGACTCCCACTTCGGCATAGGATTTCCTTGATTTAGACCCGATCTCTATAACTGACTCCTAAAATCCATCTTAGCCATCTTTGTAGAGCCACATTAAGTGCTTTTCAATTTCGGCAGATGACTATTTATATCACTTTATTAATGAAGCCCAGTCACTGGTAGACATGTTTGTAACTTCTCTTGATTACGATCTTGGAATTAGGTGACTATTTTGCTTTAGATATTATATCGAAAAGGGAAGTTTTATCATCAAAATCATCTGTTGGGGGTTTTTAAACTAAAATATATCTGGAGTTGTTGTTTTTTTTATTCAAAACCACATTTAGCTACGGTCATAGAATCTAGTGACTGTAGTTTGCTTTAGAAATAATATTGAAGATAGAGGTTTTCCACATCCAAACGTTCTGTAAGGGGATTTTAACTCTTAAAATGCGTGTGGCTTTCAACCTTATAACGCTCTGTAGGAGGATTTTAAATTCAAAACTATCTTGAGTGGTTTTAAATTTTAAAAAAAAGCCATCTGGAGTAGAGGGGTTGAAACTCAAACCCCCTCCATTGGCTTGCCTACGCTCAAAGAGTTTTAGTGTGTAATTTGCTTTTTTTTATATTGAAAAGGTATTTTTACATCAAACCCCTCTGAAGTGAAATTTAAACTCAAATAACCCATAGGCTTGGCTACGCTCATAGCATTTTGATTGCAAAATTTGTTTTTTTTTAATTTTGAAGATTTTTTTTTAGCTTCAAACCCCGCTGGCGGGGGTTTCAAACTAAAAACCCCATTGGCTATGATCATAATATTTTGAGTGTGTATATTGCTTTTTTATATTGAAGAAGTATTTTTAGCTTCAAACCCAGCTGAAGAGGGGTTTAAACTAAAAACCCTTTGTCTACGCTCATACAATTTTGAGTGTGTAATTTGCTTTTTTTATATTGAAGAAGGGTTTATCGTAAATTTTGGAGAGGGGTTTAAAATCAAAATTTCCTTAGTTGTGCTCTTGGAATTAGGGGATTGTCGTTTGCATTTTTTTTGTTTTATAGAAGAGGGGGAATTTAAATGCAAAACCCCCTGGTAGGGGGTTTTAACCTCGAAACCCCCTTGGCTGTGCTAGGGCAAGTAATGGTATAGTATTAAAATATATATATAAATATATTTTGTATGGAGGAAGGTAGAAAGTTTGTTTGTTGATAGTTAATACTTTATAGCTTCTGATAGTTGTACAGAAACCTGACTAGTTATCTGCATTTCTTATCAAGCAAATGATCCGTGGTTGGTGTGACAAGTCAAAAGCTTGCTGTCCGAGTCACTCAAAATTTATCACAGCATTAATCATTATATACTATTGTTTATTTATTTTATTTTAATTATTTCCCCGTCCTATCCCCAATTTCTTCACCCGCCCCACCGTTTCCTGTCCAGACTAGACTGAGTCCACCACCTTGGCGGCTTTTCCACTTATCTTCCCTTGACCGGGGTAAAGATAAACACACCAATCCCCCCCCTCTCCCACGTCTCTCCTTGATCAAAGAGATTTCTCGGGTCAACACGCCTCGTGACACTCCAAGGTGCGACTCTTGTCGGATTCACCCACGTGTAAGATATTTTTTAGCCTAGGACATTTCGTGTTTCCGCAAATATCTCCCGGCCTATATAAGGTAGAATAAGGCGGAATAGACACTCTCTCAGTTCTCATTCTATCTGAGCAATCGAGTCTGGACTATATCATTTATTCTCACTCCTAGAGTAATACCTGGTGGTAAGCCGAACTTAATCACAAGTTCCACTTAATTACTTTTGTGTATATTTCTCACTGGATATTATCATGTGTATTTTATTATTTCATTTACATTTAATTAGTGCATTGTGCATTTCTCAAACACGGCATATGTATATATTTATGTATTGCATTAATCTATTAATGCGACGTTGCTCAATTGATCGTTGATGCAACCATGTATATTTGTACATCTTATTTTATTTCCTTTATCTCGGCTGACCGCCTTGATGATTTTACTAGCGCACTAATACTGCGCTGAGAGAAGATATATGAATTATCTCCCCTTTACTCATTTTATTCTAACGAGAGTTGTGCCCCTTGAACGGACACTCTCCTTTCAAGCGCACACAATTGTTCTCGGCCAACGGCCATGTGTAAACAAACCGTCATGGTCGCTGACCACCGCCCATTCCGCCCCCCCCCTTTTCTCTTTCCAACTTGTGTTGTTTCATTGAGATTATCATTTTCTCTTTTATGTACATTTTTATATTGCTACTATCAGCCATCTATTTTTCCCCATACCATTTGTCATCATCTCCCCATTGTGCTCTAAAGCAATTTCACCAATCTGACGAATGCACCTCAGTCGAGGGCATCGACAAGATGCATGAGAGACATGTCCTAACGTGTCTTAATTTATCCGCAGCCTCCCTCAGGTGTCTGCCTATTTGTTTGGATCACCTGCCTATTTATCTGGCATTGTCTGCCTAGTCAACTGCCTATTTACCTGCTTTGTACTTAGTGCTATCCAGCACTGCACACTGGCCTATTTGCTTTGAGTATCATCTACTGCCTACGTGGATCTACTCAACTCTACTACTTGGCGCTATCGGATCTACTTGCCCGC